>JAQIVE010000034.1:0-69472 GCA_034698285.1 Sminthurinus bimaculatus
AATACCGTTCTCAATTTTCACTGGGAACTGGGAATTCTTTTAGCTATCCTATCTATAGATACACCCATGGCGGCTAAACTTTTTCAATAGAAAATAAAAACGATAGAAAAAGTTTAGCCGCCATGCATCTTAGAGTATATACTCTAAGCCATGCATATACCTAGACTAGCATATAGACGGAAATGATGACAAATGAAAAGTATCGTATTGATTTATTATTGATCAAACAGTCCATTAATCTTCGGAGGAATCTGAGGAATTTCTAGTCAATGATTGTACCCATGGAACCATAAAGGATACAGGGCAATAATCTTTGTACATGCATATTCTCATCTCTCATCGAAGCATTGGTAAGTGACAAGTGACACCAATATTATATTATTATGCCAAGATACAATATGGGGTGCAATAATATGATGTGACATTGATGAGATAATCATGTACTCAACAGTGGAGTCTCTACTCATTACACATTGAAGTACTCGTATTACATATTATAATTCAATGCAATATAATGCAACATGTATAATGTAAGCAGGGAACCTTTGGATTTCGGATAAACGTTTGAGAATTGGCTACAGCAACTATAAATAAATATTTGGATTTTAATCATTTTTAATTCATTCAGTATTTACTCATGCATTTTCAATTTCAATTAAAAAGGAGAAAGTGGAGAAAGCATAGTATGAAAAAACGAAAGAGATAAAAAATAATATTATTATTTCTCGATGGCTATATTTTTGGTGTTCAAAATTTAAACAATCGGCAAAAAAAAGAAAAAAAAGGATGTCGTTTTCGTTTTATCCTTTTATACTATTATATACTTGTTTTTGTCGCTTTTAATTTTATGTGAGTTGAAAAGTTAATTTGTGTAGTTTGGAGTGTTACAGAGAGAGATCTTGAACTTGAAGCTTAATCAATTTTTGATGACAGTTCTAATGTTATGAATACATCGTGAATCGCATTTTATTGTATAATAGTCAAAAATCGTGCGTGTATAATATTATTATAGTTGCTCCAGTGTAATTCACATTTTCTTTTATTTCAAAATGTTCGTTGCTAGAAGTATAAATACAGATCATAAAGACTTAATTCATGATGTAGCTTATGATTTTTATGGAACTCGAATGGCAACATGTTCCAGTGATCAAACGGTTCGTATTTGGGAGATTGAAACGTCGACCGGAAATTGGCAATGTACATCCTCTTGGAAAGCTCATAGTGGTTCTGTGTGGAAAGTAACCTGGGCCAATCCTGAATTCGGTCAAGTTATTGCAACTTGTTCTTTTGATCGAACTGCTGCCATTTGGGAAGAAGTTGGTAGGTTAAAAAAACTACTACGCACTACGCATCATACCGTTTAATAATATTAAATATTATTATCCACTTTATATTTTTTAAGCATAATCATAAGTAATATATATTATAATATGTAAGTACCAAGTTTTAAAAAAATATCTTTATACCTTTTTATTTATGAGCAGTAGGCGAGGGTGGTGGAGGAGATAGAGGATCTGCAACACATTGGGTAAAGAGGACCACATTAGTAGATTCAAGGACGAGTGTAACGGATGTAAAATTTGCTCCAAAATATTTGGGACTAATATTAGCAACCTGTTCAGCGGATGGGTTTGTACGCATTTACGAAGCCCCGGACGTGATGAATTTGACTCAATGGTCACTTCAACATGAAATATCTGTTAAACTATCCTGTTCATGTATAGCATGGAATCCTACTTATCCAAGACATTATGCACCAATGATTGCAGTTGGAAGTGATGATACAACAGCAGATGTTCCTAAAGCCATGATTTACGAGTTCAATGAGAATCTTCGACGTTGGACAAAAATTGAAAGCCTGCAAGATGTGACTGACCCTGTGAATGATTTAGCATTTGCACCTAATTTAGGAAGATCACATCATATGTTGGGTATAGCTTCAAAGGACTGTAAAATTATCGCCCTTGAACCATTGAAGTAAGAAAAGTATTTATTAAAGCTTTACTAACATAATGTTATTAGTTATTATTATTAAGAGTAGATAGTTCATTGTTTATTATTAAGCATAATATACTTAAAAATAAAAAAGTATCATTTATGATACTTCTCATTTACACATATGCAATGTATGTGCACATTTGAATGCCGTTTCATGTCTCGTGTCTATAAATAAGTAATTAATTCGTTACTTGATACTGTAAATAATGATTTTCTATTGAAATAAATTGTTACAGAGATCAGGATGAAAATATGCCTGGGTCAACAAAATTTGGAACACGAACAGTAGCACACTGTATGGACCATAATCCAACGGTATGGCGTGTTGCATGGAATGTAACTGGGACTATACTTGCATCTTCCGGAGATGATGGATGTGTAAGGTTATGGAAAGGTAATAATAATTTGTATCCACATACTATGTTATGCATGGTTTTGATAATGTAATGCAATAATTTGTGAAACTACTTCAACATTTAGCAATTAGCAGTAATTAATTATTTTATTTATGCGTTATTGTCGAGCAATATGTTATAAAATATATTACACAATATAAAGTTTTAAAATGTATAGGTTTTTTTGTGTGTAATAATTAGGAAATTATATGGGCAATTGGAAGTGTATTTCTACAATGAGAGGTGATGGAACTCATGCTGTTATTGAAGCAGCAACAGTATCAAGTTCATATAATCCTCCCACTCCATCACAATCTGGAGGCACTGGATCAAGATATTTAAAACTTGCAGCTGTAGCTTCTCATACTAAGGATGTAGTATGGCATTAGAATGGAACCCGATAAGGCTGGAGTGTATATTTTTTGAACAAGTATGTGTAATATGTTTTATTGTTACAAGTAATGCTTATGAGTACATTTTGATATAATATATAATATAATGCCGATTCAGTCTCATATTATTTTTTGTACAATGTACAATTTTAAATTTATAAATAGAACTTCTGTTTTTACTTTTTTTCAATATTGTTAATTATTACTGTACACAATATTTAAAATATTCTCTACTTCCGCTTTGTTACATTAAGTAAGTAATAAGAAGTGTATTTAAAATAGAAAATGATACATACTACTCAAAAATTATATATAATATGTGACGGCTTACGAAAAAGAGTACCTTCTCTATAATTACTACTGCTACATTTATACAATGTACTTTTTTCCGCAAGTCGTCACGTCACATATTATTACAATCTTGATGAAGAACAAGAAGTTTGTATTTTTATGAATACAAAATACAAAGTAATAAAATTTGTATATTATAATGTTCTATATTTCGGCTTTGAAGCTTATATGTATGAACATTATCTTTGAAATCTGAAAACGCTGATTGGATGGTATTAATTATTAATATGAGCTTCATAATTATCACTGAGTACATTCTTAGTAGTATGTACAATGTACAATCTAAATACAGTATATGTAAATCTTTATAGGGCATTATATCACAAAAGTAAAAATATATAGTAGCATCTAGCTTATTAATTCAAAACCATTTAACTAATTGATTACTTAAAAACTAAAAAAAAATAATACGTATAACATTTTGATTAACTTTGATTGCCTTATGATGTGAGTATGAAGTACAAAATATGTGTACATATTTTTTACATGCTTATAAGCTCAAGAGTATGTGTATAGTATACGTATACGAGTGATTAGAATATCAATATAATTTTCTTTATAAAAGGGCTTTCATTTCAGCAACTCCGAGAGTTTTAGCCATGGTTTTCTGTAAGGATAGATAATATTATTAGGTTATAATATCTCCTGCTAGATTGGAACGTTTTTTTTTTATTTTTGATAAAATTGGATATGTGTATTCCGATTGATTTTGTAAAAGTAATTTTTGTTATAAGCTTACGGATGCATTTATTTGATTGATATGGTATATGATACCACCAGCAGCATCAACATTAGCCATGTGTTCGATTTCGGGATCGCCTGTAAAGACGTTAAAAGTTATAGTTTTAATACCATTCATAAAGCAAAAACTTGGAATCAAAATGATAAAACTGTCAACTGTGCATACTATATGCCCTTTAAGCTTACCTGCTACTAAAATAGGCTGTTTTGGGTCAACCTTAAAAACGTTTAAAAAATTGCAATATTTCATTTAAAAAATTTTTCGTTTATAATATAAAACATAGCTAATGCAATTTGAAGTAGCGTTATACAACGACTAAACATAGTATAAACACTTACTGGATCCAAGCTCTTTATCATTGATATAATATCGCTCAAGCGTTCTTCAAAACCTGGAGCGAAACAATTTGGATCCAAAGCCACAAAACATTGTCCTAAATTAGCCGGAACTGAAGCAGTCATCCATTTTCTTATATTTGGACCATATGCTGAACCTGTGCACATAAGCTCACATGTAATAACTCACGTATATGAAAAAATGGAATGATATGTCTCACAATTCATCATGTGCATATAAAGCTCTTGCTCATTATAAATTATTTTCTAAGATATTTGCAGCTCAAATGTAAAATTTTTAAAATTTTTTATTTCGTACCTGCTAGTATTCCACAAAATAATTCTACCGTGAGTCCCAAACCATATCCTTTGTATCCAGAATTGATTTCGGTACCCCCCAATGGCATTAGGCACGATGCCTCCATGGCTGAAGAAGCATCGGTGGTGACTTTTCCAGATCTATCTTGTGCCCAGCCATATGGTATGGATTCACCTTTTCGTTTTTGTAATTCAATCTATCCAAAACCCACATAAACAATAAAACAATTATTCTATCTTTTTATAATTAAAATTTAATGACAATCTAGGTAAAGTACAACAAAATATTAAAGTGTTTTTACTTTTCCCACAGCCACAGCAGTTGTAGCCATATCAAGAACAAATTGATCTTTGCCCAGACCCGAAGCTCCAACAGATATCGGATTTGTTCCCAACGCAGGTGTTTTGGATCTTGTAGGAACCTATTTTATGCATTATGTAAATAACAAAATTACATTATGCCTACTGTAGTTCTTAGTTCTTATTGTCCATAAATAATACAATCTTCATTTGCAGCAAAGATTAAAATACATAGTAGTAGATATAAGAAGATACGTACCATGAATGGTGAAGTGTTGGTAAAGGACATTCCGATTAATTTTTCATTCATTGCTTGTAAAGTATAATAACCAGCAATTCCGTAATGATTCGATCCTGTCCAATAAAATTACAAGCACATTTATGTTATGGATGAATCTTTAGTTGAATCGAAACAGAAACTATATTTTATATATACCGTATAACATGGGGCGAGATTGTACCATACCCGTTTTCGATGTTCCCGTACAAATTTCGACTTGGTCAAATGAGATGGATTGCTATGCTCAATATAAATAGCAATCCATCTCATTGGACCGAGTCGAAATTCTGACGGGAACATCGAAAGCAGATATTTTGCAATCTCGTCCCATGTTACGGTTTACGGTTATGCTTAATGCGTGCATTTGATATTTTTTGATGTTACCAGTTCAAACCAAGTGATTAATAATTTAAGTACCTCCAGCTACTACCCAACCGATACCAGCTTCTTTTGCTTTCTTAATTGCAAGCTGCATGCAAAAATTACCGACGACGGGCCCAAGACCATTATTTCCATCGACAAACCCCGTTGCGGCTGATTCCTTGACAATTGTTGGAACTGCTTTGCTGTCACAGACTCCCGAAGAAACATCTTTGACGTACAAATCTATTTTCAAAAATGGAAATGTTGAATATTTTTATAAGCAATTACATGTTCCATTAAATATCTAGGTAAAAAAATAGCATTTAAAACACTTACAGGTTCCCAAAAACCCTAAACTGATTGTATATTGTATACTAGGTATATGTATAATATATAGAGATTTTGGACTTGTAGTCTTGTTTCCTCAAACCCCGAAAGTCTTAAAGGACAGTTTAAACTTTTCAGAACCTCTATAATATAATATTTTCATAATAAACCTTTCAAATGAGGTCATACCTAGTCTATTGAGACCGTGTGAAAAATGTCCCCGGTAATCTAAAAAAATAAAAGTTTGAAAAATCGTATTTTTCAGTAATGATGCTGTTTACTAGTGATTACTGATTGGGTTAAATGCAATAAGATACAATATATTATTCTCTAAATTATATCATTGTAATCAAGTCTGTAAAATGAGAGACGTTACTTACCAGCAGCTATTAGAACTTTGGATAAGGCTTCAGCATGGTCAGCTGGAGTTCCGCTTTTAAGCATGCAGGCCTTTATGAACCTTTCCACTTCAGCCTTTGGAATTAAGGTTCCAATGGCATGACTGTATGCACGACTTAATCCATTACTACTGACAAAAAATCTATTTCCAATTCCTAACAAGTTCCTATACATAATTTTGTGTATGTATCGACTTAAATTAAAACTAAAAAAGTAAACAAAGTTTTATTGTCTATTATGATAATTTTATGTTTCATAAATAAACAATACCTTTATACTAAAGTAAATCAAGTATTTACACATGCTTTCAATGAAATAATATTCCTGTTTAGTTACATAAGTTCTAGTACAGAGCATACATGAGAAGTAAGTAATGCATACTTACAACAACATTATAATAATATACTATAATTGCTGATGTTATAATATTATGCGTATAGATGTAAAAGTCGATTTTGCTCTAGGGAGATACATAATAAGTGTGTGTATACTTATGTACACACACATATACACATTTGTGTAAGAATTTTACACCGCTGTTGCATATACTCCACACTGTGGACTCCACAGTCAGTCGGCTGAAGCCTTTTTCTTGAGCTGAAGCGTATCCGAGTTTGTTTCAAAAATTACACGCTAATTTCACCAAAAATTAATTATTACTATTATTCCTAATACGCTAACCATTAAACTTAGGCCTACACTCAAATTACGACAAGTCAGTTATTATTTTACATATTTATCGACGTACAAAACTTATTAAACTATATAGAAATAAAGAAATAAAACAACTAGAATATAGAATAAACTTAGAAATACAATGGGAACTCAAGGCAAAGTCCAGGATATTCAACAAAAACTTGACAAAATGACTAATGGAGCGGTATGGTTCTTTTCTATTTTACTAGAATAATTTTGAATAATAATATAAACTTCATATTTTTACGATGCTGATTTTGCATTTCAATTTTTTAAGTTAAAATTGGGAAGCAGACGAATAAAATTTGCCTAAAAACAGAGATCTTAGTTCTTAGTGCATGTTAATACTTGCATCACATGTATATCCCGCCCGTTTCTATCCATGCAAATAATGTTAAAATATAAAAATAAATATTGTCATACATCATCATATATATGTACCCCCTATTATTATGTTTTGTTTCACAATTTTATTTAAGAAAATTGATTAATTAAAGTTAAATAACTTTTTTAGCATCTAGTATATTATGGCAATGAAGATACTTAATGTCAATCATATTACTATCATGTTTCTTATACAAAAATGACAGAGATATAATATTAATATTTAATATTGCTTATTTTGTGCTTATTTTGATTAATCCAAAGATTTGTACTTGCGTGTTCGTAATTGCTTTTTATTTATTTGTCAAAAGGATCAAAGTCAAGCTCTGGAATACTTAAAAATGTTAAGAGATTTACCAATGAATTTGGATATTTTAAGTAATACACGAATTGGAATGACAGTCAATAAACTTCGAAAAGCATGTGACGATAAGGATGTGATTCAGTTATCTAAAACACTGATACGAAAATGGAAGAAGTGTCTACCAGGTTAGTATTTGAATTAATTATTGCAGATTTTAAAAAAAACGTGCTTCTTTAAATAATCAATCATTTGGTACCTCGGCAAAATATTCATCACTTGTAAAACTGTGCTTCTGTTGTTTTCCGGTACAAGAAAAATGAACCAAAGATTGAAATAATATGTAACGTGTATCTATAATTTATAATTTCTGACATGTTTAAAATACACTTAGATACGGAAGGAAAGGACTCTTCTGGTACGTCCACTACTTCAAGTAAGACCACTGAATCATCAAAAAAGAGTGCTGCAGATTCAGATGGTGAAGGTCCAGCCAACAAAAAGCCGAAAATTGACAACTCTAAATCAACACCAACTTCTGGTTTTAAAGGCAATGCCTCATTTCCACCGTAAGTATTATATTTTTGCTTTTGTGGTGGTAATTGAATAGTTTACGTACTTACTTTGTCTTCAATGTATAATCGAAATCATATTATTATGTTTCTAGATAATAGAAAATAGAATGATAGTTTTTAAGGAATTATAGTTGCCGGAATATCATTTCTGACATCAATAACAAAACCCATTTTAATTTATAGATGTAATACATCAGATGCTGTCCGACTCAAATGCCGAGAAATGCTGTACAACGCTATTAAAGGAGACGGAGGTAAGATTAAGCTATATCAAATTAATAGGTACAGTAGTATAATATTATAGTATACTTTTTCTATTACGGGTAGACATCCTCTCAAATCATGGAACAAATTAATATTACAGTCATGTAATACATAGTGTGTTGAAGTATGTATCTGTCATTGTTTAAAGTTTGAGGACAAAGTTTTATCTTCATTTTTTTAACTAACCAATTATTTTTTATTTATTTTTTTGAATATAGTCTACCCCGATGGTTCAAATGATCCTGAAATGCTGGCAGAGCGATTGGAAGAGGAAATATTCAAAGAGTTCAGAAATACTGATATGAAGTACAAAAACCGTATCCGCAGTCGAGTTGCAAATTTGAAGGACACCAAAAATCCAAACTTGCGTATAAATTACCTACAAGGCTCTATTAGCTCCCACCGCTTAGCCACCATGTCAGCTGAGGTTCTTATTTTCCTGATCATTTTATTTGCCTTGTTGAGACATTATTATTTGAATAATTACTTACCTGGCTTTTATGTCAAATTTCTTTCATTCGTTTTTTTTAAAATTTTTAATGACTGTGATTGCTTCTATTAGGAAATGGCAAGTGATGAAATGAAGGGTATACGAGAAAAATTTTTGAAGGAAGGAATAAATGATTCTCAATTGGCCATGAATCAGGGCACAAAGACTGATCTCCTGAAATGCAATAAATGTGGAAAGCGAGATTGTACATACAATCAAGTGAGTGTTTAAAGCAAATAAATAGAAACAAATAATTATTTGATTTTAATTTTGTAATATTTTGCATTCCAGTATTATTTATTGATTACTGTTATTTTTTCCAATTCAAAAATTTACAGCTACAAACCAGAAGCAGCGACGAACCCATGACCACATTTGTCCTCGTAAGAACACAAATCTATTGTTTTAATAACTAATAACCTGAGAAGGAAATACATTGTTGTTTTCATAATGCATTTGTTGAAAACAAAGTTTTCCTCAGTACGATTCGCCTATGCTATAATCGCGAAATTAAGCATAAAATTAAACTGAAACAAATTAATTAATTTAAATTAAATTGTTATGTACGAGCTAAAGGTGTACCGTAGAAAACCTTCTCGGCGTACATTTCTATAATCTGATTTTTTACTAAAAATACTACGCAGCTTATGAATATTTCATAATCCTTTTAATTGAACAATAATCTTTCTTTTTTCAGTGCAACCATTGCGGAAACAGATGGAAGTTCTGTTAAATTGCCCATCCTTAGCTGTGTTCACTGATATGGAAGTTCTGCTACGCTATGGTATGGAAATTTTGCTAAACATTTGCGGACATCCTGCTACTACTATTTACTATATACTTATAATAACGTAAATACTAGATTGGTATACTAGATGAATTACAATAATGCCAGAAAGGAAAAGAGAGTAGTGGGTCAAGATAACTTATTGATAACTATTAAAGGGTCTATGTATTATTGTTATTATTATTATTATTGCCGTTATTTTATGAGTTTATGTTCAAAGTTAGAAGTTTTCATCTGAAACTTCTTATCAACCGTTTCATAAAATTGACAATATAACAATAATTGAATTGTTGGGGAATAAAAGTACTACGCTGAGCTATAGCATTCAAAGTTACCATGAAAACGTAATGTGCGCCTTTTCTACGCAGTACTTTTATTCTGCAACCCTTAATTTTCTGTGCAAAATAGCTGTCTTTGATTAATAACTGTTGTTATTACTTTGTAGCTACAGCTAAATTTATGAGTTGCCGTGAGGAGTAGCCCGATAAGTTACATTTTTTAAAATATTACCTGTAACAAATTAAAGTGTTGTGTAATGTATTGTACTAGCGGCATATTATATCGATTTGAGAACTAAGAATACAATAATATACAACCGGTTGCAAATGTGTGTGCGTATTTGATACTGTTATAGGTTTCGTCATTCAGTTGTTTGTTAGTTTATAAACTATTATTACAGTAATAATATATACAAATGAATTTAAACGACAGTAATGTGTTATATTATTATTATAATATAGTATAAATAACAAACATTAAATTATGTAGATTATTAGTAAATAATAGTAATCATTGACAAAGGTTTGAAAAAGGGCATTATATGATTACTTTGCAAGAAAAACAACCAACTAGTACTTCTGCAGCAACGTTTCACCTTTTTTGTCATTATCATACTTATAATATGTGAAGAAGTATATTTAATTATTATTATTATTATTTCGAGACGAAACTTTGTAATCTTACGGAAAAAACACGTACACTGATAAATAATTATAACATAGTCGTAGTAGTTGACAAAGTGTATCATCGTCTTTTGATTTTAGATAAATCTTTACTATCGTTGTATCGTTGGAATTACACATTTTAGTATTATTCCATTTATATTCGAACAGCTTACTATAAGTCAAGAGTTATAAATTATAGCTCGACTTCAAGCACCTCAATTACTCGAAATTTGAAATATGTAAATATGCAATGGTAATGATAGTAATAAAAATAATGCCTGTGATGTGATAGTTGAAAAAGTAACAACATTTAAACTGTATATTTGTTCGATTAATAAATGTAATTAATCTTGTTAAACCCCGTTTATAAATAATTATTGTATTGATATTCGAGCCGAAAAACTAACAGTAAAAAACACTCAAAAGGTCTTTTTTGTCCTAGCTTGTATTTCAAAAAATTTCGTTATCATCCAGCATTTGTAGTGCCACAATTTTTTATATCATTCGGTATTATTTATTCTTATTGTTGGTACACCTTTTGCTCTATCGTTCTGTTTTTTGCTCAAGAATTTTTTCACAGTAATTACTAGTAATTTCACATCAATTTGATTGCCAAAAAGTATAGATTCCTCATACATACCTTTTACAACGATGAATTTAAATTATTGTATAACCTACTTTATCTCATGTTGTACTATGACACATTACTGTATTATTTAAATAATATAATATGAAATGAATTTTCGTTCTGGCATAGGCTTTATAATGTTGCTACTAGCAATTTACAACAATAATACGTCTACGATCCTTAATTAATCATAACTTATTGCTACACTCAAACTTCGGTGACGTTCGATTTTTCAGACAAATTGGAAATATCCAGCGTTGAATAAAGTCTCATAGTTTCTCTCATAGTTTCACTGCGATAGTACAATTTTACAATCTTAATAGCTATAATACTATTATTCTTAGAGCTTCAATGTAGTAATTCTTCAACATTTTATGAATATATTTAAGATTTAAGGTAGACAGTATAACATAATATTATACGAATACAAAATAGATTGTTTATAATATTTTATCATTCTTTGCCCATCACCCAGCATTGAATATTTATTGTAGAAAAACTTTGTATGAATGTAATCTTCTAGCCTTAATATAAGCATTGATATAAATTATATGAACCATTACAATTTGTAGTAATACCGTGGTATTCTATGTTACACCCCTAATTATAATATCATTACTTTTGATCTTTTGATTCGATTTCAGTAAAGTGTAAAGTATGATTACGATGGATATATGTACATATAATAATAATAACTAATGATTATTATTATTATATGGTAAAAATAACAATGAATCCAATAATATAAATTATAGAATATGCAACTTCCAATGATTGTGTATACACATAAACTCAAAACCTAAGTACATACACTTTACACGTCAAAGCATAAAAAATGTAATAACAATATTACGATTATAAGATTTTCTAAAAAGTGCAGGCATTTGATGTTTATGATTAAAAAGGTGTAAATCTGGCCCTTTTTTTAAGTGTTGACGTCGTTATTATTAAATTTTTTTTAGTACCAGAAACTTAAATTTTCGGTCCATTTTATTTCACTGCCGCATGTTTAGAATAAGCTACTTATTCTACGAGAAGCAAGTATTGCTTATTAAATAAGAGCAATTTAATTAGTTTATTGTTTCGCCTTTGTATGTCATATTATGCCATATTATGCAAACCATCATTCTGGGGCTCAAAGATGCATTTCAAGCAAACTGCCTAAGTACGCGTAAGGTTTTTTAGTGACTTCGGCAGGACAGTAACTTATTACGGTGCGGTGAGATGATCAATGAGTAGAGACATGTAAATATTATTTAAAGATTGTGTAACACGAAAGGTTAAAGATGCACCAATAATTAGTAATAATGTGCTTTAGTAAGTAGTTTCACGAACAATCTTTTATAATAACTTTTTAAACTTTATTTCATTTTTTGTTTGTTTGTTTTTTATATTATCATAGTTTTATCCGTATGCGTATACTTACGTCATTCTAATTTCATTTTCTTTTTACACGTGTTTATTTTCTTACAGTTCAATTTACTTTCTATACAATAATAATATAGTTTTGTCCAACATATTAATAATAATAATTTATTATTAGTAATCTTTTTGTTTTGTATGTATCTGTTCAGTAACTTTTATGTACTCGATTTTTTGTTTGTAGATGATCTCTCTGATACATAAGTTACTCCATTCTAGGTTATAATATCTTAAATACATACAAATAATGTGTTTAATTTATACAAGAAAAACCTCGTTCTCGTCATCATAACTCATAACTAATAATATTCACCATCATTTTTTGTATCGTTACTTTTTTCTTCACATTATGTATTTAACCTATCGTTTTTTTGTTATAATTTAGTATGATGCTCACCTAATAACAGTCAATATCAAACAACAGCTCGTAGAGTCCATTTATGCATTTTTTCTATCATCTATTTTATATAAATAATTATCATTATTTTAATATTCTTAGTACTCATACACCACATTGTTTTGAAATTTTATCTTTGTCGTCGTCACTCATCATCATATTTTTTATGATATATTATGTTATACGTAAAAGTTGTAATTCACCGAAATTCCCATCGTTTAGTGTTTTCAAAATATATCAAAATTATATTTGCTAATGAGAGAAAAATTAAACGTTATCGATGCAAAGACATCCTAATATTTTAAGCTCACAATCATGGACTACTACTATATAATATATTATGTATAATGTACTCTCGAACCAGGAACAAATGTCCGGTTTTGTTTTACTTTCTCCACGCTGCTAAACGGAGAAAGTAAAACAAAAACGGACATTTGTTCCTGGTACTAGAATACGTTTACTACTGGTAGAATAATTACAGTAAAAAATTATTACAAAGTATATATGCAATAGAATTTCAAACTGCGCGAAATGCTTCTAGTAAAGTTACAAACATGGTGATTTTCCTGTATTGGGAGAGTAATCATTTTCTTCCCTGAATAAGCAAAAATTTGAGAATATTATGTGATTACGTTTACTATGAATAGGATTATTTATAAATAACTTAGATGTCAATGAACAATAAATTAATTGATACTATTGCTACATGGCAGTAAAATAAAACATAAAAACAATTTACTATAATTGTTTACCCCTTTCTAGTTTGGCTTTGTTACTATCTTGATTGTTGTGTACATTTTACAATTTACAATAATAATGAAACTAGAAAGTGCATTGCCATTTGCCATTGCCCCGATTCCCACGGAATTGTCAAAATAAAGAGAAGGATGTGGGAAATGGGAAAAGTTAACTAAGTAACATGTATAACGAAACTAACTTTAAAAATAACTGAAACAAGCCTCTTTCAAATCGGACTTCACTTTTGACTTTTGGTATACGAGATAACAGGAAGTGTTGCACCTATCTTTCCTTTTCAATTTTGGAAAACTGAATTTAACGTTATCTTTTGAGTCAGGAGTAAGGACATTGTCATATCGACTACGGCTAAAGCGGTTTTCGATAAGTTTTGATATACTCTTTAGTTTACAAGGGCTTCGCAGTTTCGAAAACGGATAAAGGGGTTTCTACTGTATATTGGTTAATCCCAACTTTTTCTCCCATTAAATTAATTTCCCTTTATCCTACTACATAATAATATACACATCATATTGCATGCTAACCGCCTTTTAAATATGTAAAGGAACATAATAAAATTTCTCGCAGAAATTAATGACAATACCTTGATGTGTACACTATAGACTATAGACAGTGATAAGCTATTCTAAAATTTGAATGAAACCATGGTGGCTGAAACTTGGCATAATCAATAATAATATACCTTTCAAATCCACCACGATAAAACTTACGTCACTAAGGTTTTAACTACAATAAAAAAATTATTATTGAATATTATGGCAACATTTTCGGTTAGGTATGTCATTCGATTAGACGTTAAATATACATACAAAGGTACAAGAACTAATTTCTTGGCGCTCTACTTAACTGTTATGACTTCAAAATTATCTGTACTTATTATAACATATTTGAAGACTGCATTTGAGTCATAATGGCGAAAAGGAATTTTTGCAACACAAACTAACCAAAACAATTCCTGATTTCAAAAAAAAAAACATTGTCAAAGAAAGTACTTTTATACTTAAGTAGACACTGTTGGGAAGTTAAGTAAATATTCGTTTAATTAAATAAATAAGTTATGCTTAAAAAGTAAAGATTGTCATATTTGAGTAAGGGATAGAAATAAAAGTTATTATATAATATATAATATTATTTAAATAAGTATTGACCATTCATTTGATTGAAACGTACAGACTAAATTGTCTTTCACGCACTTATTTATATATAAACGTTATCAAAAGAGAAAGTAGGGAAAGCAACCAAACTTTCTCCGCATTTACTTAGGTTACGCACACCATGCATAGATATACCTAGTAGGTATTTACGTCTCTCTATTTAGACTAAACGTAACGAGCTAAAAGCAATACCAAGAAACTTTTGGAATTAATTGACAGTTTAGCATTGCATTAGTAAACAAATACATAACTAACAACTGTTCTATATTGATTGACAAAAGAGTTAAATAGAAGGTTATTCAACAGTCACTTGTTTGTTACGTACGCACATCATATAATTTACGAATTTTAAAATAAAAATGTTATCTAAAAACTGGAACCTAGGAGAATAATCATGAATTTTTAACAAGTACTTTGAAATGTATCAGAAGTATAGTGTATAGTGTATTAATATTTTTTTTATACTTACTATTACTTATGGAATTGAACAACTTATTAGAGTGTATGTCTATCTACCTAAAAGTTTATTGTTTCTGAATTTGTGAATAATTAAAATACGAACGCAAAATTTTACAGCTATAGATAAAAGTGTTGTTTTTCATTTTCATAAGCATTGAGGTACAGCGAAGTAGAGGTACTTTTTCTTTTAATCATATAATTGTTATTTTTTTGTGCTTCTATTATTTGCAATTATTATTCGTAACATTATATGTTTCTATTTTTGTATCGTCAATCAAGGACTAAATGACCAAGCAGGTGACAACTCTTCAAGGTCATATATGATTTGGCAAAATTGTGAGAATATTTCTGTTTTTGTCACCTTTCACTGCAAACATGAAAGGGTTTAAAAGTATTATATCTTTTATAAAACTAAGTTAATAATAATGCGTGTGTATAAGACGAATTTCGGATAAACAGCACTTGACCAGTGTTACTTTTTTTCACATTTACACGGGATGTTCACCCGAAAGTTGTTTCATACATAATATAATACTATGATGTATAACGTCAAACTTTTTTTTGTAATTAAATTCTTTTTAACATATTCTAGTAAGATTATTCATTAATATAAGTAAATATGTATTCATTTTCAAAACATATTTTATATTTGTATATTATGTGTACAAATTTGTCATCTTTAAACGATTAACTAGCAGTTTTATAATCATTGACGTCATTTCTGTGTTATCATTACGTTAGACCTATATAATGGATTCTCGTTATTACATGTCATAATTTACTTACATTCTAATGTAAATTGGCATTGGCGTTAATAAGCTATGGTTTACTTTTTTCCGGAAATAATTTATGGAAATCCGATAAATTCAAGATTTTTTCGGTTCCGTTTTTTCGTGTTGAGTTGAGACTTGACAAAAATATAAAAAATACAAACATGTTTAAGATCTAAATAAGACCATAAATATGTTCAAAATGTGGACTAATAATAATATATTTTTATAGGAGAAAAGTAAGGTTTTCACAGGGTATACGGGAAATGGGTACCTAAACTTTTAAGAAATAATTTTACTTATTACCTCTATCCTCTATCGATCGAATATAAGATTATTGATAATAATATTTTTTATCATTCAATCATCTAGCTGTACCTTTAATAGGAAAACCTATAATATCTGCAAGTTTAGACTCCGTGAATAAGTCATAACTATAACGTTAAGTAGTCGATGAAGAATGATGAACAATTTCTCCGAAATCATTTTTCTTTTTGTGCAGCAATCCTTTTCATTTCTATTTTATAATCCCCCTCAAATACAGATTGGCATCAAAACAGAAAATTATGATGCATTGATGCTTTCTGACGTTTGCATTGAAATTCCAACAATATAACATTAAAAAACTTAGTGTTATACTGCTGTAAAATACTATAACCATATTTAAATGTGATTAAGCTTCCACATATTTTATCCCTATAATTGGTGTTTTATGTATTTTTATAATAAACAGTAACACTACATGAAACATGAAATAATTAAGAATATGAGAGTTCTCAACTCTGAAAGAACCACAATCCACGACTCAATATTATAATATAATATATCGGCAAGGTAGTCACTATCTGACTTGAACTTTGAGAAGATAACTTATATGTGATGGGAACCTACTTACGAATTAATCATCCCTGAGTTGCCGTAGACGCAATAAAGAAGAATAAGAAGAGCGGTTTAGACTCAAGTGTGTTGAAGATGATAGTCTTAGAAGAAAAGAACAAGAAATTGAGTTCGATTCGATTACGTCACATATTATAGTTATACACGCATGTATGTATAACACTCAAGAAAGTACGGAATGAATATAGGTATAAAACTACATTTTCCTCCACGGTAATAACGTAGTTTTAAATTTCGGTTGCAATATACTCTTAGAATAAGTTGGAGGTAGAACGGTAGCACAGTATAAAATGTAGTTCAAAAAGCCATGATGGTGGGTGATGATGATGATGAAGAAACAAGATTTCTTGTCCTCCTTTTCTTATTCTCTTCAAATCAAATGTGGACTTATTGTAGATTCTTCTTTTCCTTTTCTCTCTCTCTCTCTCTCTCTCTCTCTCTCTCACTCTTGCAACTTTTATCCTCAAAACTATTAGAAATTGGTTGCATGCTTCAGTAGTAGGAAGAAAGTAAAAGTGCAACAACAAAGGGAATTTATGTTGTGTATGTGTATTTTGTTCATTATTACAAGTTATACGCAGACTATAGAAAGATGTTCATGTTTCTAGTTAAACTTTTCTACGAAAATCGTAGCTTCCAGTTTTTGGGGGCAGACTCCGTCGACTTTCTTCTTGATACAGCTTAATGCCATCCACTGTGTATATACTCGCTTCTGCAAAAAAAACAATGAAAAAAGAGAAATTGTTAGCTACGGAATACAAAATATATTGTTATCATAACAGACAATGTGTTTCGTCGACCAGTTAAGTAATACATGTAAGTAAAAGTATACAAGGTATAAATAAATACATTATATAACTGTAACATCAAATGTATCAAATGTATTATATATAAAGGGCATGGTCGATCGGAATCACGCGATTATTTTGTTTTCTCTTTATTGTTCCCCTTGTAAGCATCCACTTGACTCTAATGGGACTGCCTCGTGATTGAAGATGGCTTAGTTTCATAAGAAGTTGTGACAATGATCGATGTATATATGTACACATGTACATTTTTAAACTTATCGTTAATAGTTTTGTTGCTTCTACTCACCCCAAAAACATACATCACCAATACATATACATACAGAGACAAGACAGACTGAACAGACAAAAGTATGTCCGGTTTACATGTAGGTATACAAATTTGATGTTTATCTTACCATTAGGTAATTCATAAATCTTAGGAGGGAGATCAGAAAAGTATTTGTGGTGTAAAGCTTCATCAGCTTCCAGTCTTTTATCCGGGTTCAACTGTTTAAAAATCAATATGAAACAATTGTCATTTCACGGATTGTTTTAGAACTGTCTCCATCATCTACTTTTTATTTATTGAGTAAATGAAATGCCATATACTATTAACTTGACTCGAAGTTCCAAAATAACATTGACAAACTAAAAAATACTCTCTACGTACCTGAAGGAAGGCGGAGGCGACAGTCTCGGCGTAAGCGACATCGTACAATCGTGGGAAAGCCAGTCCTAACTTTTGGGGTTTACTATACAAACAAATACATTACATTAACTTTGTGATCTATTTTTAAATTTTACTTGAAAATGCATCGATTTAAATATGTAAGTTGCGAACTTACTAAAGTCTCTTCACTTCTCGGGAATAATTTGCTAATTGTGTAACTCCGGTCCACGTTTTTTCGGTTGGAGTTCCAAGGATGCGGAATATTTTATCGAGTTGATCGGAAACATCCCTAACACCGGGGAAAACTGGGGTTCCTGCGGAACAAAAAAAATTTATTCCTTACTCATTCCTTCAGTACATTGGTAGAATGTAAAAAAAAAGTTTGGATTATTTTATGTGATTAAATGGTTTTTGTTAAATTTTCGAACCTGTGAGCATTTCTATAAATATACAACCGACTCCCCAAGTGTCCAGGGAACTAGAGTAATCAGTAGAACCCAGTAGAACGTCCGGCGGGCGGTACCACAGTGTAACCACCTCCTATAAATCATTTCATACAAAAACATTTTTTAAAAAAAATTGAAAATTCTGTAATTTTGTATTTCCTTAATTTTCATAAAAAACTGATTATATATAATATAATATAATGTACTTTCTTACGTGAGAATACGTGTGGCTAGGAACACTCTTTGCGCGTGCCAGTCCTACATACGAAGAAGAATATATATATATGCGTATATTAGGCAGGCACGTAACACGAATAAAGTGTACACATGAAAAAACTTTTAATGTCAGAATAAAACAATAGGAATGCTCCGCATGTACAATGTACAAGCCACACATTCGTACACAAAAGTCAATGCACAGCTCCAATAACTGAGCAACATAATATAGTATACAATTTTCCGCCAAAACGAAATATAGCGAAGAAGGGTGTATGTATAGCATAAGAGTCATTATAAGTATTATTATCAGAGCTGTGAAAGACGAGTCCAGAGGACCCATTCATTCATTTGAAGCCTTGAATTGAAGAGGCTCTTGTGGGAAACGTATGGACAGAACACCGAGTTGCGGATGACACGGGGAAGATAGTAAAGAAAAAAGAAAAGGACCCTTGACTCGCACTCACCAAAGTCAGCCAATTTTAATTCTCCAGCCTGGCTTATCAGAAGGTTCTGAGGTTTCTGTAATGCGAAAAAAAGAGAGAAAAAAATCAAAGAGAATATAAACATTAGGAGCACAAGAGGAAAATGAAAGAAAAAAACTTGATCACCTCCCTTTATATGGATGATAAAACACATTTTATACAATATTACGTATAATAATCAATATGGTATGTATGCATGGATACACATTATGAACTGTCAAGGATAAAAGGGGCAACAATGAAAAGCACGAAGAAGAGGGTGTAAAATATAACGATAACAAAAGGTATACATACCACATCTCTATGTAGAATTCTTCGACGATGGCAAAAGGCCAGGCCACGAAGTAATTGGAAAAGGAACAGCTTCACATTACGAGGATTCAGACCTCCAGGATGGCGCTCAAGATATTGTGAAAGATCCGTGTGCTATTGAAAATAAAGAAAAAAAAATAATCCAAATCATTCATCACACAAAACAAGAAAAGGAGAAAATAAACGACGGAAAAACTCGTGTGCTTGCGATTCTGTTCTCCGCCTCCTATTTCTCCTCATCTTTCTTTTTCTCATTCCTTTCTTCTGGCTTTCTCAGAAGGCTTGAACATTTTTATGAGTTTTAACATCAAAGAAACATTCTAACAACATTTTTTTTCTCCATATGAGCGGGTTCCCTTTTCTTTTCTTGTTTCTATAATATGATATCCTGCTATGGATAAAATGAATGCCTCTTAGCTCTCCATCGTTTTTCCTTCACTTTTTCTTCCTCTCCTTCCATTTTCATCATGTTATGTCACTGCATATTTTTAAGAAAGATATGCAAAGAAAATTTATCAAAAAATAAAACTAATTTGATGTGAGTTTCTTTCTCGCCCTGATTTTTACCAACATATGTACATGTACAATACAAAACATACAAAATGCAAAATGGTATTCAATAGTCACGCCAGAAAAAAACTTTTGGCTCTTCATCTTGAACTCTGTACAATATGCTTTTCTTTTCAGCGGAAACAAAAAAGTATGAATGGGAAAAAAACTAAAAGTGACAGGCAAACAAACTTACTAGATATTCAAAAACGAAGGTGAGGGTGTGTCGAGTATGTACAATGTCGTGGAGTATCACGATGTTGGAGTGCTTCAAATCTTTGAGAAGGGACGCTTCTCGAATGGCGGTAAACGGGGTTCCTTCTTCTTCCTGTAGCCGTATCTCCTTCAGTGCAACAACTTGATTCGTCAAACTAAAGAAATTCACACAAAAAAACACAAAATACATTATAAACATGTAAATAACACTTTTTTATTTTCTTCAAAAACATTTAAATCCCCACACAAATTCTTTTCTAACGCGGCATAAAAACGTAGCAAAAGACGTAACTGTGTCATTTCTCGACATTTAAAAGTTCATGTAAATCCGCTAATATCCATTTTTATCCTTTTCTTTCCCGGTTTCGGCGACAAATTTAATTCAACTTTTATCTGATTTTTAAACAACTGATTTCTCGTGTTTGTCTGTAAAAAGAAATTGTTGTAAGTGTTGTAAATTGTTAACATCCTATGTAGTAGCATTGGATGTTAGTATGTGCGTATATGTTGTCCACATAAAGATGATGCGAGTACAAGAAAAACAAAAAATTTGCTGTCGCTCTTGCTGTCAGTTATTGGCTTTGCAAATACTAACGAGACATCTGAACAGTATGCGAACAGTGAAAACGATTTACATGCATGCAATTTCATAAATGCAGACACAAATTTTGAGGATTTTGAGATTTCTTGTTCGCCGTCGTCGAGTCGAGACCAAGTCCACGAAGCGAAGATAACAACCATAGGACCAAATCGCTCGTGTCAGTGATTGATTTCTTTTCACTTCTTGTGTGTACACGTCGCCCCCCTCATCGCATGGACCTTTCTCCACTCCTTTTCTTTCTGTCTTTCTCTATTTCCCTTTGCCTCGAAACCCCGCACCGTGAGAAGATTTACGCATAAAATTCATGCATGCATTGCATTACATTAGATCAGCATGTCCTTTTCCTCATTTTCTACATACGAATTTTCCAAATTTTCACCCAGGCCAACACCTCAGCATCGGTAGTCCTCGAGAGTTGTTATCGAATATGCCATATTCACTCAGAGAATAACATAACACATCAAGGCTTTTCATTTGATATTCGTTTACTATATTCGCACCATTCCATATCATATCTCGCAATGCACAACATTTTACAATAGTTAGTTTCACATGTGTACCTACATTATACATACATTATATATGCTACAACGTCCAAATTCACATCTCCACATGCGTCGCTTCCTAAAAATGTCATTATATTACCATAACTTTCGTATCATTGAGGCAACCTCAATTGCAAACATAACATGCAGTGTAATCTATTGCTATGATGAAAAACCTGTACAGCACGGTTTCTGCAATATTTTATATATTTTACAGCTTTATGCATAGATTATTCATAAATATCTTATGCGTACACGAATTCACATCAATGTGTCCATTCACTTTTCTATAAGTACTCATAGTATCCGAATCTCTTTCCTCATCAATTTTTCACTTTTCACTATCTCAGACTGTTTCCGAAAAACTTGGAATATTTTTTATGTTATACGTACAGAACTCGTACGACCCTCATGTTTGTACTTACAATAGTATGTAGACTTTCCCATAAGGAACCTAATATTTGAAAATGCGAGGTCTAGTTTTACTAAGTTTAAATAGGGCCCAAAAAGGCCAATTAATCAATCATTAGCAGGATAGTTCACGTTTAGATACAATCAATTGATGACCGATTGATCAACTAAAGATGCAACTTGTTTTGGGAAAAACGTTGCAGAAATTTGCAGATTCATTCAGAGGATAGAATGAAAAAAAACTTCCATCGAACCTCCGCTTTATAATAGAGCTCCCAAAAGGGGAGGTCTAGTATGCAGTTTACAGTTTACATGTATACGCAGGTAGAAGGGATAGCCATCATCAGCAGGATAGATAGATAGATAGACAGACAGTACGTTTTTCACATTGAAAATCATTTGTATCATAAAAGTCGGCATATTTACATAAAAGATCCATAGGTATGTATGAGAAATGGAGGTAGACTTAAAGAGCGCCCCGATAAATTTTCCACCAAGAGCTGCAGTCGGTTCGAATTTCCAAATGAAATAAAATGAGTGAAAATATTATACGAATGCCCAACATTAGGTTAAACAGATCTATGTAAGTCTTTCTCCTGTATCAATATCCAACAGTCCCTATCACCATACATCTCTAGAAAATATCTCGACATCTCCATTCCTCCCATCCTCCGAAAGAGATATAAAAGTTTCGTTCGTACTTTGTATTTTCACTGGAGTGAAAACGGCAAAGGTAGCGGCAATGTAGACAGATACGTTTCCATGTATGTAACTGTAAATATTATATGGATATGTTGGTTCATTTACAAGCAATGCTTCACACATACATATGTATTATACAGCTGCAGATCGAGAAAAAAGTAGAGCAAAAGTAAAATTCCACCATCGTGAGCATTATCATCATCATCAACATCAACGTACAGTTGAATCATGAGAGAGAGAAGCTTAAGAGTTTATTTCACAACGTACGTATTACAATCCCCCAAGTTATCTCCTTCGTTTATGTACATATTGTATGTATTAAGAATGTTTTATAGTCACGGTAGTGTCGGTAGCATTATTAGAATTAGATCTAGCTACATTCAACAAAGTTATAGTGGTGTAGAGTAATAATGTATCGTTTACGCTCATGAGGAATCGTATAAATTTGCTATTGTATACATAGATTGTAGATACGTATTGATTGCATAAACACTATATTTTATCCACAGGATATATTATATGATATCGACAAACGTAAATACATATGTACATACACACAATATATACATATATTCGAAATGTGGAATGAGGTTCCAGTCAAAACTGATGCTGAAACGACTGACGTCAATAAATTTACCCCGAATTTCCCAACACGTCTATACACAATCTATTTACATGTAACGAATGTTGGGCCATCAGCTCGGAGAGCAGAGTAGCTGGAAGAGCAGTGGAACTGAAACTGCAAGTGGAAATGGGAGCAGGAGACAAAACAACAGAGAGAGAGAGAGAGACAGAGCGATAGAGAAGGGACTGCCAAAATCATCGGTTTGGTTTCACCATCATCATCATGCATGAGTATCTTTACGAGTAGACACATCAAACACAAGCGGCTGGATCGCTGGATGGCTGAACACATTAAACAGCTGAACGGATAAAATATAAAGCCGGAGAATCGATTCCGTAATGTCAATGTACACATTATACCTTTATTTGTTCAATCATTTAAATTTGTGTTCTTTGAACCCTCCACTTTTAGAAACACAGAGGAAAGAGTTGACATCTTCCATCTTCCATGTCCCGTGTCCGTATCATCTTTATCCATGTATCATAGTCATGGCTGATATATAATATTCATAGTAATCCAAAATACAGGGGTATCAATGCTAACTGGAACTGGAACTGTAGCTTAAGTCTGCGCATTCAACATTCAACATGCCTTACTATAGAATATACATTACTGATATACATGGTATAGAGTTTGCACCGTCGTTGATGACAATACGTTCCATCATCATCATCATCATAATTCTAATGGCTGATGGATTATTCTCTTCAGCCACTTGTTTAATCGAGATACGTATCAGGCGGCATCCTATTTCATTCAGTACGGGTTTTTACGTGCATATTTTATTCTATGTGTACCATCAAATATCACATATGATTCATCCATATGACTTTAATATGCATGTATAAATAGCTTCCCTTTTAGTCATGATACCTATATGTCAACATTACCAAAAACTTCTTTTAAGTTTCTTTAATCGTACCTACTCTTGGCATTTAAGTCCAGGATCAACATTTGCAACGCTTTCTATTGCAAGTTTAAGACGTTTTGTTACATGAGCACAATAAGATATATTCAATTAAGCATTTTCCTTGAAGATTAAGTGAGCCATTCAATTGATAAAAGGTCTAACGGCAATTATACCAATCGAATGCTTTTATAATGAATCAGGATGAAGAGAGTTTAAGGTAAAATGCATTTTTAGACAATGGCTCGATTCCATCTATGTATATTATATTAATAAGTAATATAGAAAGAAGTACCAAAGAAGAAAAAGTAAAGTTGGGCCACAGTCAATCAGTAAAAGTTAAGTCATTGTAAGTCATCTGTTCTGTTCATTTACTTTCCTCCGCCGTCGGAAATGGTGGAAAGTGGAGCACAAAAGAAGAAAGATATGAAAGAGAAGGCGGGTGAATGTAATTTAAATTGTTTTTACTCGGAAAGGAAAGTATACGAAAGTAGAGGTGATGGGAGTGCAAGACGTCATGACACTTCATTCTCATTTCTATACGAATACCCATGTGTCATGTGTAATGCACATAAATTTGAGTTTTTATGTACGACTACAGTGTACATGTGGAGACATAATTAATTATTGTGAGTACACCCAGAATTTTGAGGTTCACAGAGTGTTGCTTATTTGGTTGAAACGCTGCTCCACAGCACTCCTTCCTTCCGTGCAAACTCACTTCCTTTATGCAGTTTTACTACATCCAGAAACCACACATAAACGAACGTACATAGATGTTATGTATGGAGAATCTGTATAACAACAGTACATGCGAGTTTGACGCAAAACATGGACAAGCCCCTACACTTGTATACGGCAAAAAAATACAGACCCCAATATATTTTGAAACTTATTTTCCAACTTTGATGTCATGTAATCTTACTCAGAACAATAATATAATTTTTTTATGGGTGTTATCAGGTTGTATGTATGGAGAATATATATGCTGTTTTATGTACAAGTTCGGTGTACAAATGAGGCCTCCCTAATCATGAATAGTTGTCCCAAAAGGTATTTGTTCCGAAAAAAATTCTCACACATTTTTAAGGTATATAAAACATAATACTAAGTACTGACAAAATTTTGCAGTTTCTGTCTAAATACAGTAAAGCTTTATTTCTTTGCTAATTATATGATTCTACTGCTTCTGACTTCCAATAATTCCATACTGGACATGTACGGGGCTATGGATCCATTTTCTATGAAGAACTCCTTTAAATCTAGACCATTACTCGGAATAGTTTGAGCTAAAGACTAAAGACGAAAAGTTTAGACCTGAAGTTTGATTTGGCAGGAATGGTGGTTTAGAGGCCCACGCTACGGCATGTATGAATACATAAACCGCAGTCATGATTGATGAAGATAATTATCGACGTACACAGATTTTTAAGCAGTGTGTAGTGAGCAAAATAGGGAGCATCATACATATAAAGTTTGCATGGATCACATACATATACATATTATATTATATGACTTATAGCCAAAAAGGTTGTCTGCATTAGAATGTTGTCATGTACAAAGTGGCGGTAAAACAGTTTTCGTGAGCTAACGCTTTTTTGGTGTGAACTAACTCTTTTAAAATTCACTTTGTGAAAGGTATAAAGTGGAAAATTCCTAAACTGCTGACATTAACCTCCTTATCCACTTTTTACTGCTAGATGAGTCTTCCTTTTATTTTGCTTCTTGTTACTGATCTTTCGATGGTGTAAGAGAGAAGAGCAGGGGGAAAAGTTTACAATTTTAATGAACTTTGTGTAAGAAACGCCCGAAGTTCCCAACCTACTTCTTACTATACTCAGCTCTTACAAGAAATTACAAACAATACTACATACAAAATTCTTCCGCCATTCAATGTTCAACATTCAACCCTACTTTGCTTTTCCCCTTCCTTTCGTCTTACTTCCTTTTTCTTTCCTACTTTCTTTGCACTTGCACAATCACACAATTACATCCACCCACATATTAAAAAAACTTAAATAATGAACAGAAAAGAAAAAGACCACCCGAATATGCATAAATTGAAGTCAGTTACATATTTTTGGAACATAGAAAAACTCTGTTTCAACTCAATAAAAACAGTTGTCACAGTAGTTTATCCACCATATGTCGTAAACACGCGTAGAAAATATTTACAAACAATTTATTAACTAACTTTGACCCTAAGTTTGTTGTTTTGCAAGAGGCACAATACAACTTGCAATGCATTTACTTAATGAATAACCTCTATAAGGTCAGGAGTCAGGAGCCCCCTGCAAGACCAAATGTATTTACACAAAAAGTGCTCACAACTATGCCAGTTCTATTAGTCTTACAATAGACAGGAAACACATTGGAGTTGACGAATTTTCCTACTCAAGTGCCATTAAAAGTTGCTCCGGCTTAAAATATCCATTGAAGATCTCTCGCCGCGCACCATGTACAGAGGGAAAGCGATGGAAGCCATTGATATTACGACTAAATAGTCACACTCCGTCCTCGCTGTTCACTAAATTACCCTTTATGTTCTATGGATAGTGGAATTTCGGAAATTATATTATGCATGCAATCATTTACATTTTACATGTGAATCTACTCAAGTTTAAATTGTGGACACAAAATTTGTGCCGACAGTTGAGCAGAAATCCACTCTTCCTTTAAATCCACTGAAACAACACATGACTGTAAAACTGTAGATTTAGTGAACAGCGCACTTTCTATAAGTAGATATACACTAAACAAATCTTGCAACAATATATTTCCAAGAACATTTCTTTCCCTAAACAAGAGATTATCTAACACATTTACATTTTCCTTGTAACGATTTTTGAGATCTTTGCCATACTGCCAACAGCTTACGTAATTCTATTAGTTTGTCAATATTGTCCTTATGGGTTAACTATTATTTGTTGCTAGTTTTCCCACTCTCATGACAATAGCCGAGTAGTTATATGGCTATATATTATGTACATAATGAAAATAGGAAGAAAAATTATCTTTGAAGATGAAACCATTAAGCTTCGTCATGAAATTAAACGACTGTAGCTTCTTGTCTTTTTGTTACATAAAAAAGTCAAAGTGACAATGGAAAAGAGCCTCATTCATTCAAGATCTGCCAGAAGTGTTGCTCCTTCAGTAACGATATTAAGTGATACTAATAATAATGATAATATAACATACATGAGCACGAGGATAGGAAGGAGGCATCATAGTAATGTTATTACGTTATAATGTGAGTACACATATACCAAAGTCTAACAGACTAAATTAGTTTCCGCAAGCAACAAATATGCTAGTATATAGGTATGAATGTTAATTTCTATAGCCATACATGGCTTCAGTTAATAATCACTCCTGTTGCCTGTAAATCCTTTTCTATACAACAAATTATAGTGGGTTCAACATCCGAAGAAGGACTCTTTACAGATGATCCTTATTCTAAATATAATGTCATTTTTATACATGTAGTTTACAGAAAATAGTGTAAACCCTTCCTGGAATTGTGCAATGCTACTCTCTAAAAATTTCGGAACCACTACCGTCATATCCTCATATCGTAAAAATTTTGGAAACAATAAACAAAGAGGTTCCTAGTCCAACCTTCTTATTGATATTATTCTCTATAGGTACATGGACAATCCGACTGTTTGATCCATTAATGATGAGTTCAATTCATCCGCTCTCCTCCATGGGTGATTATTATCAATTGTCACCAATTACGAGGACCTCGTAAAGACCAGGGTGAGAGCGATTCAATCCAATTCAACAGATCCAACGGAAAATCCAGCTCAAACTTAACTTCAACTCGAACTAAAATCGTGAGGGTCACGACGAGGCATTTCATTTCTCTTTCTCATTCAATGAAACACTTCTTGTTGCTCCCCTCCTCTCATTAAAACCAGCTCCTCGTGTCGCACGACTCTAACTCTGACACTGATTCTAGTTCATAGGCTATTCATTATAATACTTGACTGTCCAATAAAATCCTCCATTCTCTCCCAATAGTGTGATTCCAATCACATTTAGAGACACGAGAGGGGCAGGAGAAATCAATAGAAAAGGACAGGGGGAAACTCATCTAACAAAAACAAAAAAAAGATACACCGAGGCAAACCAGTATGACAAAATTTTACAGAGTTAATTTGCACCTATAGGACAAGTAGTCTAGTTCTCTATTAATTTTGAACTACTTTTTATTCAAAATAGTAAAAATGTTAAATTTTCAATGATCTCTATGAATTATTATATTATGTATGTAAAAATCAAAGACGCTGCAAAAACTACATCCAACTTAAAAACATTAATCATTATAATATTAAAGCACGGCAAAAAATTTTGGCAAACGTCCCAAACCAGAACAGACTATGTGTGCATATTATCTAGGTATTCTGTACAATTCAATTCAATACTCCTTTGATCATATTCTACAGTTCAAATATGACTGTAGGGTGAACATTGAATGTCCTACTATCTTTATGTAGTATGTATGTGCATACATTATACATATTATGATGGAAGTGGATAGATTCTGAAAATAATTCACCTGTAAACGAGATAAGACGACAGGATACATCTAAAGTTTCACTTCTTCATTATTTTTATTACTTATTGCTATCATAGTACCAGCGGCAAGAAAATACACACATATACATACATACAAACTCTTCTCCTAACTTTTGCAAGGAGTCGACCGAAAGGAAGACGAACACGCTTTGTGTAGATAGCCCTGTACAATATTATATTGGATCTCGAACCTTGGATGAAAAGATCTGAAAACGAGGCTAGAGTTAAACTGGACGAGATATAATATAATATAACACAATATAAAATAACTGTTGGTATACAGTATATAGGTATCAGTCCCCACTGACATACATATACCTACATACCAATGAAAATCTTCCTGCCAAACTGTCTATATTTTGTACAGCCCATGGCCAAAAAGGCGAAACGGAAAGAAAAGGAAGATCCTGGACGAAATACCTAATACAAATGTACAACTATACGCTTATGTAATGTAGGAGAAAAAGTTTATATAATGTATACATTCGATATAGCACTTGACTTGACTGTACTCTCCATTCCAATGTAGATATATTCGCACAATATATCCCTTTTCCCTAAGTACAATGTAAAATATTGGATGGGATGCCTGCTGGAGAATATGGGGACTTTTTGGGTAGAGTTGGGAGGAGGCTGAAAATCAGTAAAGGGGATCCTCTCTTTCACTCAGTTTCTCTTCTTCTCCTTCTTCGTCTCCATCTCTCGCTCTCCCTTTCTCCCACAGTCTTCGTTCAATGGATAAAGTTCAGCAGCACCATGCTTTCCAGGGGCAGCTTACCAGCCTCTGCTACCACATCACTTTTCCTACTCAGGGTACGTACATGCACATACACTCACAGACATGCACAGCATAGTCCTCGTTGTGGAAAATCGATCCAATCTCCATGCACTTCATTCAACAGAAGTCACTCACAAGTCACAACATCAACATGGCCCTCTTTCCTTTTCCTCTCTTCTTTCCTATCTTTGGCATTGCCTCTTTGCTCTCTCCGATCTTCACTGTATACTCCCTGTCTCTCTCTCTCTCTCCTCATCTGTGATGTCCCTGACTCACCATTTTATTCCCAATCACATCTGTCCGACTGTCCATCTTCCAACTTTCCGCTTTGTTTTTTGTCCATTGTCCGTTTCCCTCCCTTTTTCTACTTTTTCCTACTTTTGGGGCTAACAAATAGGGGCACAGCACATTCACAGTGAAAGAAAGATATAGCAATTGTCGTTTTTCAAAATTTGCCCGTAAGTGTTCACCTCTATTCACAGCTCGTATCCTTTGTCTTTGTTTCTCCACAACGCATCGAGATGAAATCTATACTCCTAGCTAATGGAACTATCACTCAAAGGCCACAAATTTATATAAAAACAACAACAATAATGGCAAAGCATGAAACACTATCAGCCCTTCTGTTGTTCCCTATATATGTACGATTTCCAGTTTCATATTAAAAACTTATATACCAGTGAGGTTAAATCGATGAAATTGTCACTAGCCCAGTTTTTTCTAAAATCTCGAACACCTATCAAGATCTTTTCTCTACAACAGGGGGAGAGGGGTGAGGAGATTGGATATAATAAACTACCGTAGAAAAAAACGAGTCAGTCGGTAAGAGTTAGTCATGGGTGTTGGATGGGATGAGATGAGTTGAATTGAGGAAGATGAGAAAGGAGTTGAGAGTACATACAAGAGCCATTCAAAAAACGATTAGCTTTGGGGGGAAAGTACAAGCTAGAAAATCTACAAGGTAGTCTGGAGTCTGTGTATAGTACATGCCTATATGTCAAGCTGCATACACGCACTCCCTCATTCACTCTATCTATCCACGTGAATCTGGTTGTGCAATATGTACGCACATTGGCTAAAGAATCACGTCTGCTACTATTTCCGCGCCTTATCTGGGTGAATATATGCATATGTAATAGAAATGTCTATATGTTTTGCCTATGGATGTGAATAGTCATGCAACTGCTCTTGAATATCCATGGAACGCATAAGCTTAATCAAGTGTCAAAGGTTGTTATACTTGTTATCGTTTCGCCGTTTCCGTTTATGCACTCAAGTCACATCTTCATTTCTCAACCGCCTCTATCCTCCGTAAGTCTGTATGCATATGTATACATGATGCATGTAGAAGCATACATACATATTTATGCACAATCGGAGTTGAGCTCCTGTTGTTGCCCTTCGGGTGACGACTGTCAGAAAAACGATGTTCGGCCTTTCTTGCTCAAAGTTAACGTTGAATCGAGTTTAAAGGGCTGTCTGCCTGGCTGTTCCTGTTATGCCATATTCTTCCCTGCGTCCGCTCTCTATACATATATTGGGGAAACAGGAAGACTTTTCCCCAGGAACCCGTGCATGCTGATATTGATGTGTTTGATGGAGCCGTACTCATGCAGCTATTGAGCAACGTAGTGAATGGATTTCGGATCTCAAACATTCCAGTGTGTATGCCATGCATGTGTGTTTTAGTTCGTTGAGCTTCGATCCTACAACGCACTCTAATCCATGACGATTATGTAGATTTAGTACAAGATTGAAGAGGATTAAAAAATAGTGTCGTCTCTTCTAGGTGCCATGTAAGACTATGTACATGCAACGCACATGGAAGAAGCGTCGATAAATGGAGCAAGTTTTTCTCTACAGAGTATATTTACAAATTTTAGATACATTGAACTCTGGCGAAATTAAATGAGGAAGCACTTTATTTTTGTCCCTATAAATTTTGTACATAGTGTTTTCCATGCGTTCCACAGAAATCTAGAACGAAGAAGACAACATAACCATGAACTTGAGTAAGCTAGCAGCCAGTATAGTATGCAGTTTATGTAGTATGTACATTACTTACAAATTGTTCAATATAAAAAGCAGAATCGTGTATCGAGCAGAGCAGAGCCCCGTACACGTGTCTGGTTGACTGAGCTGGTTTCTGTAACCGTGGAATCTCCGGCAGTACAATCAAATTGGCCGAACAAAATTTACTACTCTGTTTTATATACACCGTGAGGCATGCGGGAGCCAATGATTAGTCCCATACTTTGACGATGAGACACGTACAAAAGAAAATGCTACTTCTTCCTTCTGCTCTGTCTCACAATGAAATTCCATTCCATTCCATTAGATCTAATATGTGCACATTGCACCTACATAGGAACAAATTCAGATCCAGAGGCAGAGCCGAATCCGATTCCAGAACTCACACTACGCAATCCAATGCATGCAATACCAGACCATCCGACTGTCAGCTTCCGATTATCAAACAAAACACAGAACACCCTCTCGAAGATCAAGCCAAAATATGTACACATTTTGGCCCCTTCACTAGGAGCGAAGGAGCGTCCTGCACAAACTTAAGACTCATTCGCCCTCCGATTAGCTTCGTCAACGACTCCCAATGATTTTGCTATTCGTTTATAAGAAAAAGAATGCTTGAGCACGGCCGTGTCTGCATTTCTATTCCACTTTAGAGGATTACATAGGATTTTGAACCGTTTGCATCCTCAACTGCATGTACGTGCAGTGTGTATATACGCATATATATGTACATCAGACACGCCCTTACCCATCCTCTAGGTAATTGGATGGAACTCACTCCCTTTCTACAACTCAAATCTGCACAACTCTTCCTCGTCTTCTAAATACTTTCATACTTTTGCATCCTCCTTGAAATTAATTAATCTTTAATTGGATCCCTTCATAAATAAAACGCACCTAAGCTCCTTGTCTGCCACTCTCCGCAACAACAACAAAATACATATTAGAAAACTCAAAGGGCTTGTTCACTTCTCACAGTGTAAGTACGTATATATGCACGCATTTTATGCAAATGTCTTGGATTCTCTTTTGTACATTGAAAATTTTGCTGGTTGCAACGTTGAAACGAGTCTGCAGCGTGTAGACGCATAATAACTGATTTACATAAACCTATATATTTTGACTCATTTATTCTGAGTCAGAGAAATACGCATATTACGTAAGAGCGAGATGGAGGAAGAGAAAGAGGCTGCGCATTATTAGTAAAATCTTGCGTGGCTAATGAATAATAATTGGAAGAATTTAAATATTATGTTCAGTCCTCTATTTCTCTCTCCGCCCTCTCTCTCTCTCTCTCTCTCTGACTGATCTGGTGTAGTAGAAGCGGGAGACTTCCGTGATAAATTAATTAAGTTGTAAAATTATTAGTGCATATTTTCATTTTAAACTTAAAACTCATGACTTACTTGCTAAATCCCTTGAACACGGTAGCATAGGACCCTTCACCAAGTTGCTCCAGTTTGATGTATGCCTCTGACTTTCCAAATGGTGAGTCACCCTGTAAAACATCAGACAAGAATAAAGCCCATAATTAATAAAAGTACGCTACTCATGTATTTTTGATAAGCTTAATGTATCTAAATATTTTAGCATAAAATTTCTTGAATGTTCGTTCATAGTTCATAGCGTGTACAACGAGTCATTGCGTAATAACTACAAAATTTCCAAACATACCCATATTACATGTGTTTGCATATGCTTTGGTGCTACTGAGCTGAACTTGGAATCATAAAATTGTTACGTCAATACAAAGTTATGAATTCGTATTTCATAGACTAAGAAGGGAAAGATGCTGAGCAGTAAATGGTAGGGTATGGCGAAGTATGGCTAACTTTTACATTCCTCACGTGAATCTAATAAAATTTCTTTTGCTCTCTTTACGACTGTTTTACTACTCGGTCGGTTGATTTCCCCTTGAAAAAATGGGATAAAAACTGGTGCTCAATAAATGAATGAATGAATTACGACTGGAGAGTCAGAAGTCAGAAGCTAGGACAACATGAAAAATTGTGACTCCGTACTCTTCTCTTCCTCCTCGAGTTTTTTTACAACTACATCTACGTACTTGCTCCGCATTAAATATCTTTTCTTTCACCTACTTTCTCCTTGGCCGGTTGCTCGTTTCTCCAGCCCAAATGTGTACCAATCCATCGTTGAACGACGGCATGCATCCAGTTTATGGACTTAGTCTGACTCTAAATTTGAGCAAAGTAAAGTGGAGCAGTCAACTATTTATAATCCATTAAATTTCCTATTCAGTATTCACACCTCATAACGACTTTACAAACACATACACAAAGTAGAATAATACGACCTTTTCTTACTTCTTCGTTTCCCCATCCTTATATGCTGTAGTCAAGCCCAAAGAGTGCAAACAACTATATGTATGTATTACTGTAAATCCCAAGCACTTTCTTTTCTTTTTTCTAGTGTAGTGTAAAAGGGGATACATGCTTTTGCAAAAGAGAGTAATGAGAAATGTCAGCCAACGTTTCTCCTGCATAATAAGAAGAGATGACATGACACTGCCTTTTATCTCTGTGTGTGTTTTGCCCACCCAATTATGTATGCACTTGATACCTAGTGGAATCTAGAATCCCACTTCAAGCTCGGCAATGAAAATGCATGCGAAAATGAAAACAAGAAAGTATTGCGCGTTTGCATGCTCTACGCAAATACATATTTGTGAAAAACGAGAATGTAAAGTTGAGACGACCATTAATTAATTACATATATGCACATATACACGTACAATGTGTAATGTGTATACATAGCGAACCTGCCCTCTCTCAGTCTACATCTCACTCTCGTAAATTTTACTAGATGACCCTGTGCAAATCTATTACAATACATAATATTACATTATCCACGTGAAAAAAGAGAAGCGAATAGAAATGAACAGTCACCCGAGCGTAGACCATTTAGCTGTGTGAATATATGAGAGTTGGCACAAACCTATTTATATCTATGAATTTAGATAGTGATGCACTTATTCGTCCACGTGAACAAGAGAGTTGCTTCATTCTCTCATTTATTTTCTTTTCATTATCCGACCATCACAGTACATAAACATACAACAACCTCCGCCCTCTCATCTATTACTCCAGTCTCGAGTCCACTCCATTTCATTTCATTCCATTCCACCGACAGAAGACAGTGAGGTTTAAATGCATATAAAGACTTTACACTGTACACTGCGCACTAACTAAACTTGTGTGGAGAGAGCGAGAGAGAGAGAGAACCCGCAAAAATGTGCACAAGTTGCCATTGTCTCCTACTTTCTCATGTATAAAATCCAGACTCCCTTCCAGGCTAAAACCCATCCACACACATCCACATGATATTTTTCAAACGGGACTCTCCCAATGTCCACAGGGACACATGACCATGAACATTCCATTAGAATGCTGGTAGTTCTCGCACGAGCTTATAGTATGGTATAGTGAACGAAGAACACCATTTGAATAAAAACGACTGAATAACCTCGTAGAAATTCACCAAAGAAACAATCACACGGGAAACACGGGCCAGACCCGAGCCAACATTTGTGTATTTTGTTGGCCACCTCCGTTAAATATGCACATACATGTATGTGTGTAGTACTTTTTGCACGAAAAATTGCAAGTACATCTACTTGAAATATATTGTAGTTAATGGATTAGTATAAAAGTTAATTGTGCCAACTTACTACAAAATGCATGGAAGTCTATAGAGTCATTGTTTAATTTACACTTATACATACATACATACAAACAGAGTATACCATGGCAGAAATTGTACAAAGTATATAGCAGGGGCAAAATTTGTCCAAAGCCATAAAAATAATTACTTAACGTAGATAACGCGCAAAAAAAGAAACTAGGGTTGAAAAATTAATAAATTGGTCAATAAACAGTTGTTTTTTCATGAATTTTGTGTGCAGATAGCTATACACTAAAACTAAATACACATTTGGGCCCCATTTAGTACGAATTGAGTCAGAGAAGAGAAGGGCAATACCTTGTAAATAAGTTGTTTCTTGTGCAATTACAAAGTAGCACTAAAGAAATAGGTCACATTGTTATTGCAAATAGTAAAACAGGAGGTGCGTATAATATTAAGTTGAATCGCAATTAGCTCCAGATGCAAAAACACATTTAGTATTATGTACGGACTATAACATGAATGAATCATAGAAGGCTGGATCATTTCTCTTGCACCTGACTATGTATATATACATGAAACGTAGTTGCCTAATATAGAGATATAAGAAAATGCTAACGTAAGAGTAGAAATTATAGCTTGAAGTTGTTGTTCCAGTCATAAATTTTCTTACTCAATCCAACTCAAGTTTAAGCAAATGAGTCTAACTATACAAAAGAGTGAGCACCCGTCAGAAAAATGTTCTACTTGCTTTGGACATCAAATGAGGCATCAAGTGTGAATAACGTTTCTACATGCAAACAACAAAGCTGTCACTTTTGCTAGTAGATGAGTTTCTCTTTGAATTTTCCACCTCATCGAGTCAACAAAACCTTTGATGCACAGTCCTGCCAATCTGCCATACTTTTGACAGAACAGAGTAGAGCAGAAGAGTCCGCGATTGTCAAGCAAAACAGAGGGAGCACACGAAAGGAAAAAGTGAGCAAAACTATGGAAGAAATACGCATGTATAGGGAGAAAAAAGACTGAGTACAAGGAGCCGTAAGAGGAAACTGGAAGAGACAGAAAAGTAAAGGAAGATGAACACAACTTTTACTTCAATTTCACCAACCCTTTCCCTAACAAAGTGACACGAGCTGTCCAAACTTGCTTGCTTTTCCCATCAAATCTCGTCTATTATTAGAAAACCCCAGAAAACTTTCTCTACTTATTCGTTTCTTCCTTCCTCCTCTTCATCCTTTGCAGGCTAAAATCAATGCTTTTTTTCTACCCGAGTCTCATTTCTTACCTATATGTACACACTATACCCTCACAACAAATGTATAATGTATACTCTCCTCGAATACTACACAAAAGACGAATAAATTGAACATATGCTTTTATTCTACATGATATGATACTTTCTCTATTATGGCAATCTCATGACGGCTCATTCTACAAGACATAGAACCGCTATGTGTACATGGGGATACGGTATATGTATAAACAAATGAAAGATGGAACCGTTTCTTCTCCCGACAACAACGCGGACCGCCAAAGAAGCAAAGAAACATCAGGAGGAAAATAGGACCATAACACACAAGGAAGTGAAAAAATAAAGGGGAAAAACGTTGAAAATTCTTTATGGTACAATAAACTCGCCTAGAAAAATACACAAAACGTAGTATGATTATATGATACAATTGTACATGGATGAAAGTTAATATGCATAACTACATGGGAAATATCCGTATCTTTCGAACAGAGGAAGTCCTGAAATTCGTCAGTTTAATTTGAATTTTTGTATTTCAATTACTTCTCATGCAATCGTGCAGCTCAGAATAAACTGCAGAATCTCGGGAATGCTCTTAATGTTTATTCAGATGATATTGAGCGTACTATTTCTATACTAACTTCCCCTCGATACAAAAGTTAATTCACAACATGGGATTCATTTTTGATGGCCATCGCCGTATCAACAAATATTAATGCAAATGATACTTTGATACATTTACAAAATTTCATCATCATCTATACCCACTACATCAAACATTATACAAATATACTGTGTAAGATGTAAAAACAAGAGCTGTATGAAAATCCACCCACGAGTACGAATCACCAGATTGGAATCTAAATCTAAATGTGAAAGTCTTGATTCGCTAGTTCGAGTCTACAAAGCAAACACCATACAAAAGACGGATGAGAAGGGGAGAATATCAAAATATTCGTTGTAGTATCTTTCTTGAAATGTTTATGCATGACATGATAGAATGAAGCTCTTTATCAAAGGAATATTTTTCTCTATATTCGTATTATGCCATTTTGAGAATCCATTCAACATCCTCCTATCGCTTCGTTTGTAGCCCTTGGCTCCTCCAAACCCCATGGTCATCTCGACCATTGGCCAGCCAACAAGCTATCCGTCCCCATTCACTCTGACATTCAAAAGATAATCGTAAACATGAGTATAATATTATTACATTTTACATTCGATCGCCGTAATGGAGTGAGTGAGAGAAGCTAACATCATAACACAAACTTCAAATACAATAAATACATACATATTTACTTTCAATTTCATCGACTCCGTAGCCAACGAACCAACAAGTCATGTAAATTCCATTCTCCATTACATTTCTTCCTTTCTCGTCTCCTTCTTCGTCTCAACAGATAATAATATTTACAGCTGAAATGAGAGCATACAACATATTTTGCCTCTTCCGACAAGCTCCCTGTTTCGTGGCAGAACGTAACTCCAAAGTTTGTCCTGTAGCTTGTGAATATCCAATGAATGACAATAAGATTCCTGAAATGTAACGCCGCTCACATTTAGGCCCACATTGAGATCGAAAAAAAGAAAGCAAGAGAGTGTTCAATGTGCGTGTTGTGTACGGAAGAGTGCACGTTTATAGATTCCCTCTTCCCTTCCATGTGTGTTATAGGGGATGATCTGCATGTCGACAGCTTTCACCACATAAAGCTCTATCGTAACCAGCACCAGCAAGCAACATCCATTTCTATAACTATCGCACTTTCGGTGAGCGTAAAACGCACCATTTCAAACGCACATGGCTGTACAGCACAATTCTCGCCCGTACAAAAGAAATGGAGGGAGAACGGTCATAATACGAAGCCATGAATACACACACACATATATATTCAACCTACCAAACTTGCATCGTATACAGTATACACAGAAACGAGAGAAATAGAGAGAAGGGCAGGAAAAGGAGAAACGAATTGAAAATTACTTTTCACAAAAGAACAGTTTCTTTTTAAACATTTCGTCTTTCGTCTTGTCTTCTATCCTCTCTACTCTCCTATATTTTCTTATTGGCTGCACTCGAAACTAGAAATACTCGTATGTATACATATAAATTATTACATATTCGGGGTATAGTAATAAGTATTTTATCAAAAGGAAAATTTTCATAGCCCATACATAAACTATAAGGTATAAACTGTGCACATAACGAATGAAATTGCAAAATAAAAATATGAACACATAAAACACATCACTGAAATATTCCTCTATAAATTCCTCGTCAATTCCATTGGGAATCGGAAGTGAGTTTTTTCCAATTTTCGAATTTGGATATTCCTAACATCAAAGAATTTGCTCATGGTGGATTGTCAATGTAACATCTACTGCCAGTTTCACAATAACCCCTTTGTAATTGCATAAGAGATTCAAATTAAACGCTACAACGAAAGTTTAATGTTGTAAATGAAACGGCGAAGAATAAATATATAAATAACCCCTTCATACATGCAGTGGAAGTAGATTCAGGGAATCAAGACAATTTTACTTTATTTCCTAGCCCAGATCCTGATCTAGGCGAAGATACGATATAAAAGGACTTTTAATATAGTACACAAAACACATACATTTCACATTTTATGTGTAAAATAGCGAGATAAGTCGAGCCTTTAAAAAAATAAACTAGTAAACATCAAAAGTTAATGAGAAGAGAAAATAAAACATTCATTCCAAGGTTCTCAATTCCAGATTGAGCAAGTATTGTATGTCTCAACGGAAGCACATACATATAGCAAAAAACAGTCAAGACAAGGATCTATTGAATTTCTATATTTCACATTGTAAGACGAGAAACAGAGGAAGGTCGATGACGCGAAAGGCAGAGAGAGAGAGAGAGAGAAAGTAAACTGGATAAAATAGAAGATTGCAAGGGAAAGAGGCGGATGCATACATTATTTTACCATTACCAATCAGGAAGGAATATAAAATCCCAAAACAAACTTTGAAGTCCAATAAAGACCAAAGAGAGACAGAGAACGAGGGAAAAAGCAAAGAGAGCGGATAACACAGGGGACATAAATATCGATTTCTGATTTGTCCTTGCTTTGCTTCACTCACTACTCCTTCAACTAACTCCAAGTCTAACTCTCGTTCTTATACCTTTCCATTCTTTTCTGATGTTTCACGGTCTCGTCCTTCTCTATTCTACGATGCTTCTTGTTCAAGATTCTTACTCTCTATTTTCCCATCTATTCCCCATCTTCAGCGCTCTTGTATTTTGTATGGATGTAAAATGTACAAATGAAAGGTGGATAGGCAAAAATAAAACATTGAAAGAACTGCTTAAGGTAGACAAATAAAACTGTGGAGTATCGCCTTAGTCGCCCTTGTTTTTCTTTATTCAGCCTTCGAAGGGATTCCTTGTCCAAAATACACCGTCAAGAACCAAGGAGCGAGAAGGAAAAATCTCTTTTCCTCTTCTTTCTCTCCGATACCTTCGAAAGTCGTGGCGTTGTTCCATGTAACGCAAATAAATTATTCAAAGGGGACAATTCCATACTGAAACACATACAATAAAGGGGATGCACGCAGCAAGCTACAGAATACAGTTCTAGACAATAGAATAGAATACAACACACGAGACAACAAAACGAGCAAGATACCGTGAACAAATCTGGACCAAATGAGCCCATTTTTTCTCCCGCTCCCTTCCCACTTCTGCTCATATACAGTATGTACCTATACATTCTTCCGGCTTGTATTTGTATTTGTTCCCTCCCGTTATCTTCCACTTTCTCCTTAGCTTGCTAGTCGATCCCTTCCTTCCTTCCTTTCTCCTCTCTCGCCTTTCCATTCCATCTCAATTCATTTCTTTTTCTTCCCACATCATCCAGGGAATAAAAAAGATCACTATAAAATTGTAAGACAGGGTACACAATACACAACCACCACAGCCAAAGCCAAAGCAAACCAAGCAGCTACCACTACTGAACGAAGCAGAATTGAAACCCATATCAAATTGGGCTCATTCATAATCCCAACCAGCACAGAACATCAAGAAGAATGATGCAAAAGACAAATCAAGACCAGAAAAGAAAAAAAAAAGGAGGAAGAAACAAAACTGAGGTTCGCCTTGCAATGCTTCATATAATATTTCACATTCACTTTGCGACGAAGTGGAGCAAGAACAAGAAGAGTTCATCTCCTCTCATGACGGAAGCGATATCATATCACATCAGATGTGGAATAGATATGAAAATTCTACCTTTATGCTTCTTTTTCCCTCTTATATTTCCCATCTCATCTCATCTTATACCAGTTTAGTCCAGTCAAACTCTTAAGAGGACATAATAGAAATGATTATGGAATTGAAGAGGAAGATAGAGAAAAGATGGAAAAAATAGAGTAGAATAGAATGATATTGAGAGAATCAAATATCAAACTACGTTTTATGCACACATACTTTTTTCTTTGTCTTTCCCTCCCTATGTCTCCCGTAAGTATACACAATGCGAGACGGAAGAAATCCGCCTTGTTCAATTTCTACCACATTTGGCTATTTATGCTCCTAGATAAAAGCCATCGAATTCCATTAAACACACCTTTGCTCCCTCTCCCTCTCACTATCTTTCTTTTTCGCTTTCTCTCCCTCCTTATTATTAGATGATGCTGTGTGTTACAGGGCAACTGGAGGTTGGAGCAAAAAGTCTATTCGAATTTATCGCGAGTAGTTGTAGTAGCTGCTTCACTCGTTCTCCTTCAGCTCTTTTGCTCCAATCTAATGGAAAAAACCCATTCATTTAAACTCATATATATCTAGATTCCACCGATTCTATTAGCCATTACTATAGACACAGACGGGAGACTCCAGTCCAACACTGAGCTAATTTTATTTGGAGACATCCACCTGTCCTCCTTTTTCTTCCACCACTTCTTTTCTGTTGCTCCTATATATATATACGGTATACGGTCCCATTTAGCCAAGTAGCTGGCGTCGGTTTTCTACCCGTGCCTCACTTGCTTCTTTGTATGTACCTTCCCTTTTGCATTCCGTTCTTTATCATCTCCACGTAAGTTAGATACACACATCATACATATATGTACTTATGCATGTGGATAAAAGTATATTAGAACCGATAGTAGTACACGCCTATTCACACTACAAACGGTCCTCTCACCCTCAAAATTACGAATTAAATGATAATTGGAAAAGCTTACAAGGAGGAAATGTGAATGTGACAGAAAGGTCCAGAGCAGACCGACTCCTTCTTCGTCTTCTTCCAGTCATTTTCAATTACATCTATGCTACATTCCAATTTTCTCAGCGTCTCGCTAATTTACTGTAATACTGGTCTGTAACGTTCGAGTGTCTGGCAATATTCCGACACGGTGAGAAATAACGATACAATATATTGCAATATAAGGTGGAAGAGACAGGCAGACCTGGAGAAAAACTTGAAGGAAAAAACTTGTGGGTTGGCAGGAAGATGGACTAGAAAATGTGACAGGTTTCAGCCAGGTCCACATGACGGATGAGTTTTAAGGCTGTCTCATTTTATTTGTATCAAGAAGGAGATAACATCGCAAATTACGTTCAGCTACACTGAATCAATGGCAATCAACGGCGGCGTTCATAGTGGAACTTTTTAAACAGAGCAAGAGAGACAGCACACGTTGCTTACCTTTACAAAACAAGATGCAGCTTCTTATCCTTCTTACTTTAGCCATAGCCGTAAACGAATAACTACAAAATGTGCGTCCAAATTCGCAGTGTATTTTATGTGGACGCGACTGAATTTTAAAACAGTGGACCAATGATGGATGACTTAGAGTGTGGTCGATATTATATAATCCTCTTTCCATACATTATGGACTGCAGCTCAAGTTTATTTGAAGAATATTAAACAAATGCTGTAGAAACTGTACGCGCAATATTAATAAGAACTTGTACGTACTAGCTGCGGCCAGTCTAGGTAACAAAGAATTGTTCAGAATTTTGCAGTACATTTTCGCTGTAAGCGCCGAAGGTTCTGACTTCTTTGCAAAAAATCCCTTCTTCTCATCCCTTTTTTCGTTGGTACAAAAAAGAAAAGTCATTGTCCAGTTCAATTGTCATTTGACTTTCTCATTTTATTTTCATCTCTTCCTTTTCCTCCTCTGATTACATACATAACAGTTGACATGACGTTTTGTGAGGCTGTCAGCACTCCCTTTCTCTCTCTTTCTCTTGACTCGACATTCAGCCAATCCAATGTGCAATTGCCACGGCTTTCTACGCCATTTTGGTGGTACTAAGCGGAAGGACTCTCAGCTCCTCTCATATTTATTTCTCCCTGTATGTTTGAGAGCACAGTCAACAGTAGAAAGTCAATATGTATGTACGTATATGCACATGACACTCCAGCTGTAAAATCCATTCCACTGTCTACACAAGATAGCTTTACCTTCGTTTTTAGAACTTTCAAGTTTCCTTTCTGGTTGTTGGACTCGCAAACTGTAATTTGGAGTGGAATTTCGAAAATAGACTATGAGGAGGATTTTAATAGTCCAATAAATTGTTCGTTTCCTCAGTTATAAGTGTGCCGTCCTTCAGACCCTTCCACCGTCATCCGCGCTAGCCATCAGCAAGAGAAACAGCCATCGTTCTCTTCCTCAACCGATTTAAAAAATATGTCGCTTATTCTTACTCTTCCTATTTCAGGAACGCTCATTCTTTCTGTCTACTCTCAACCCTCATCATTTTCCCTAAACGAACACTCCCTTCTTTTTTTTAAAAAAAAGGCATATTTGACATGTAGCTTTGTTTACGGTCCGAATTTTGTGTCCCTAATCCAATAGTACTATAGAATAATAATAATAATCCCTGTGCATAGAACACAAACATTTTTATCATCCAATTTAGTGTTGTCCCATTGTTTCCCTGGAATAACTTTAAGTATCATGTTTACTGTTTATATGGTCAATTCGTCACAGCTTTATTTCGTCTATAGGCAGTGATGATATTGATACACAAATTATAGCATGTATCGTCGATTATCCCCAATTTGTAAACAAGAAGCGTGTTGATGGTTGGTCAGTAGTTATTATTAGTTTATGGACCTATACAAGGGAAATAGCGTGACACCTGCCAATTATTAATATTATGGAGGCTTGGTATTGCTGTGGACGTTGCTGTTTATTTTACCTATGACTCATTCCTATCATTTTGACTACATTTATTTCTTGCTCTCAAGCTCTGATAAAAACCTAAGACAACGTGACAATACATAGAAGAAAGTTGTTGACTAAATTTATACAAAACGGGGTGTCAAACCTCTCTAGTATAGCGTCTAATTTTTGGTTGCCTTTGCTCTTGCAACTATACTCTACTGTACATTGACACCGTTAACCGTTATCTGTAATTGGATCCGGATGATAGCAATATATTTGGACGGAAGTTGACCCGAGAAAGCCGTAAGTCTTTTTAGTCATAAAAACAATGGATGATTGCTGCAATTAGCAAAATGTATTCACACGAGCTTATCAATCATTTTGGAAATCAATGTCCCTGCAATTTTTATTCGTAATAAAACAAGTTGACAAGGAAACACATGTAAATTTCAGTATTACAGTATGGTAACATAGTATTTAAATAAAAGATACTTAAGAGCTTGTTTTCGTTTAAATGAAAATCTAAATTTTGAGTAAGGCTAAATCTTCGTTTCAATGAATTCTGGTTGCTAAGTTACTTTACTACACTTCAGTCGCGAAAGGGTAAAATTTCATTTTCTAAACACTAATAATACTTATAAATTGTAAATTATTAATTTTGTTCGAATGCCCAATCAAGAATTTTGCGTTTTGATTATAAAAGCAAGTCAATAGCAAGAAAAAGTAAATAAATAAAAAGCCAGAGTCATATACTGTCGTAGTTCTCGCACTGGTTACAGTTCGAATTTCAAAGGAACGTAATAACTCAGAGTAATAGTGAGGGGCGTTAATGGGTGCTAAAATGAGAAGTTTAGACTTTGGCAAGATAATAAATGATATGGGTAACTCTTCAAAAAGGTTTTTCCAAGCACATCATATGGCGAGGCATCACCTCGTATCATCTCGTATCGTATCGCATATATCGAGAACTGCTCACTGCTCACCCTTCCCTTCGCCTCTGCTTTTACGGCTTCACATTCCACAAATTTTTAATGGAACATTTCCGAAATACTAGTTACTTTCACAGTTCCTTTCAATTACTTTCCCATATATTTCACATGCACACACGCACACATATAAGTGGAACTCGGATGTTGAGAAGGGATGGTGGCAATGGTTATTTCGTCACGTTTCTGTCAGCCGTTCATTAGTTCAGTCGCTGTTCCCGGCATGAATAAGCCTGAGCGACAAGGATTTGGATTTGGAAAATCACACACGCTAAACTTAGAGCCTCTTCATCCTTATTTTCCTTCTCTCCTTCGTCGAGACTCTCGAGGTACTGGGTAATTTAGTTGAAGTTGGCCATTCAACTGAATGCCCACGAAAATGGATTTTGAACATAATAGAAATGCCAGGAAATTATTTCCACATACTTTTCATTTAAAAAACATGTATGCTTGCTCTCTTGTTTAGGAAATCAAACCCACGTGCTACATAACTGCATCATTCAGAACGTATAAGATACATTGTGACAATATCATGAAGTGTCATGGCATGCTTTTGATTTGATATCATTCAAATATAAATTTATAGATATCCTTGGTTTCCTACAGAGTTATAGTTATAAGAACAACTGGAAAGCAGAAATAATTTTCTCCAGTTCAGACTATATTCCATGGTTCACAAAGGACTAAATTAAAGACAGCAAAAAAGCAGAAAAAATAAATGATGTACTGAAACCGTTTCGTATGTTTCCTTTTATTTTATAATGTGATTTTGTTTATGCAAAAAAAAAGTTTAGAACGAAGAATTTCCAAATCTTTTATTCGAATTTTCTCTTCCCATCAACACTCCCCAATATTAAGTTAATGAAGCAGAAATGCAATATAATTAAATAAGCTTTATATTATTTAAAAGCACGTGGTTTAACTGCACATATAGGGAAAGTGACTTATAAAATCCGAGACTTTGCTAAATTAAAATGCTATCAACCGCCTTAATCCACAATGATAAACGGAGGTGTCTCTTTACTCACCTCTTGTCTAAACTGCAAAGCCTAGTCGAAGTCCAGGAAAATCCTTTTCTCTTTTCAAAAAGTTGACAGCTGAACAACTTAAATTCTCCCTTTCTCTTTCTCGACTTGAAAAACACGTACACATACATACGCGTACAGTCCGTACTTCATATAATGAAACCTCATAAACGTTAAATTTCTGCCGTTGTAGGTTATAATGGTAAGGTGCTTATAAAAAATCCATATAGGAATGCTTGTGTACATATTCCTCTCCGTGCATTATGTGGTATTTACAATAAGAGAAAGTCAGTATAAACACGACCACTATATCGAAAATTTACTGTATACAAACATTCTAAATGTAAACTTTACACATCTAAAAGCTAATGCTAAAGCTAAACCTAGTCACTCACGGCTACAGATAGACACATATAGAGTACCTAGGAGGAAAGTTTCTTAATTTAACAGCTGCTAGTCCAACACCTCATTTTCTTTGTCGCAGGCTCCTATCCTTGATGACAGTGAAAAGAGAAATGAAATGTCTCATAAAGTTGATCTCTTTCTCTCTCTCTCTCTCTCTCTCTCTCTCTCTTCTTCCCGCCGTTCTATGGTATCCAAGATAAAAAGGTGGAAGAAGGTAGTGCAAAAGTTGAAAGACATTTCTCCCTCTTCATCCCATGTAAAGGCGATATATTAAAGAAAAGATGGCAGAGTAACGAGGAAGACACTCAGGGCAAGACAGCTGATATTAGCCCTGCACTACCAAAAACCAAGTAGCAAATGGTAGTCAAAATGTAGATTTTCTTTTCCTATTTCCTATGCATAGACTATCCTTCTCTGACTCTAAAACATGAGTCTCATGTATTATAATGTAGACAGCAACTGTAACTGTCAAAGCAAAGGAGAAAAGAGACAACAGACGACCCGTATGAAACTCGGCGAAGCTCAACTCAACTTAACTCAACTGAAGAATTCAAAGTAGGAAAGGAGAAAGAAAGAAGAACCCGCATGTTTTCCTAAATATATTACACACTATATGACGGTCGGTAGCACATCACAGCACATCTTATCGCACCACATGACAATCCAAAAGTGCAACAGCCACTGTATCTTATCCATTTATGCACCGAAAACGCAAAAGATGTAAATTCACAGTGGCCTTCATTTGTACAGAAACAGTTACACTGACAAGTGAGTGTAGTATTTTAATGCGTGTGTAGGACCATCGTGATTCAATAAAGGAAAATATTGGAAACTCGATGACGTGATAGGAATTTTCGCTGCAACATGTGCACCAAATCACCGACTTTGTAGTAGTGTCCAAAGCTGTGAAGAAAAAACCATAAAAAGAAAGACAAAATACAGAGAGAGAGAGAGAGAGAGAGAGAAAGAGAAAAAAAGAAAGTTTACAAATGATCCGCTTCATGTTACGTGTGCACAGTGTTACATCAGTATTAGTCTGGGACTAATATACAAACTGTTCATTATGCACCCTACCGAGCTATATAATATGTAATAGCATACCACAAATATGAATGTACATGTACAAGGCCAAATTTCATCTTCTCAATGGCCATTATATGGGCGCTTCGGCTTATCCTCCCTCATTAGAGTGGAACAAGTACAATCATTACAACAAAATATGGCACAGTTTGTTGAATACTTTTTACACCACGATATTGTGCAAGTCAGCATCCATATAGGTATATGGTTACAACATAATGGAAAGTTATATTATGTATAATTAAATGGTAAATCGGAGGCATTTATACAAGGAAAGGAGCTAAATTATTGTCATTATTTTCCATGTACCCGTTCATTTTCTCCCTTTTTCATAGTATTGTGAAACTTTCTTTTGCTCTGTGGAACAATTTGTGAATGTTTCTGTCACATATTTCACAGCAATTTTTTACATTGGAACTGCGAGCATTTATATTTTGCAAAACGGCGGAGAAAACTTTAAACGTGTTTTCCAGCACACAGTGTAAAGAATAGTTTTATTCTCCAAAACTCAAGTATTTTTGCAGACAAAAAGTATACACATTTAAGATAGAAAATTATGAAATTTCGTTTCTCTCTCTTTCTCTCTCTTCGTTCTCCCTCCCTTTGGGTTTAGGGTTGTCATCAGACAAGTACCACAGGACAATGTATAATGACAAGGGTCGTTGCCGTAGTCGTAACAGTTAAAGAATGATGATGGTTTGGTCGAACGGCCTGTAGTTAAACGTCACAATAGAACACAAAAGCTAAAGTGTACGAGCGGACAAACCAAACCAACCCAAAACCAGATGAAAACGAACAGCCATATGCATTAGGTAGTCTCTTTGGATAAGAATCGTAAGAGAGAGAGAGAATAGAATATGAGAGTGAATCCACCATAGAAACATAGAAGTAACAGCAGTCAAAGAGTGGCTTCACGGCTAATTGACTTGCCACTGCTGCAATATGTAGCTTGTACATACAGAGCAGTCATCATCGTCATCCTTGCTCCTTGACACAAAGTACATATCGCATATTATGGAACGCGGAACAAGATTCTGTGATCGATGGTGACTGTCAGACTCGAGCTTGGGATGAAATATGCCTGTCTCCTCCATGCATTCGATCATTAAGAGGAAAAATTAATTGCAAACGAGTAATTATGCCCTTGGAGAAAGAAGGTGGAGAGGAAGTGGTTCGAGGATTGCAGCTGGTTGTTGGTTGGGTGGTTTCCCCTCATTTCGGTTGCCTAAGCGCCAAAGAGAAAAGCATCTAGAAACTCGTCAAAATTCAGTATTTGTGTTTATTATATGCATACTTACACCTACCCTCATTTAGGTGCATTGGTATCAAGCACACAAACGGAGAACAAATGCAGCAAGTCTATATATATCTGCGTATATGGTAGTATAAATGTATGTACATTGTACATGAGATATAATTATGAACTTCACATTACGTATTAGAGAGTTTTGTCATTCAGTAACGAATGGTCGTTCCCTCGGGTCCCATAGTCAATTGACTTGGGCAATCCTACAAATACATACTGTCTTAATAAAAAATAATAAAATAGTTATTTCCCTCTGTAGCATCGTCAACAATGTATTTTTCTGCAATTTTATTCCTACGCATTCTCCCCTCCAACTGTTGAATATACTTTCGGAGAGCAGTTTGAACGATTTGATAAAAAATGGCCATAGTTATCTAAGAGTTTAGAGCTAATGATATGTTGCATGCATGCGTTTTTTAATTTCTGAAAAATGTGATAAAAATGTAAAATATGAACCAGAACTAAATATAAAATGATGAAATCTTGTTTCAACATTAAAGCTGCTGATTGAAGAAAGTTCTTAAGCAAAATGGACCAACAAAATGGTCGGGGGAGCCACGAAACTACCTATACAATACAACAGTTATATGCTGAACCTCACAATTAGGAACGCTCCGGTACAATTTACGATTGCTATCTACATTTTCATCAAAGTCAGCCCCTGAAATACATAATAAACTCGAAAATATGATTAAAAGTTATAAACATAAAATGGATGAAAACTCTGTTCTGTATACTGCAGTTGTCAAGATTCTTGTGTATTTGTGTGCACCACGTCAACGGTCTAAATGTATGCCCTCAGGAACACAAAATTTGCATAATATTCAAAAATACAATTTTCGTCATCATCACCAGTCGCTACTACTACGAATTTATGACGATAGCAACGATGATGGCAAGCATAAAGTACATATCTATACACACCACACCACAGTCATGTTCAAACGCGGCTGCTTGTCATTCAAACTCTCTTCCGTTTCCTTGGTTGTGGATTGGCACATGCCGTGTATAATTTCCAAGAGGAGAAAGCAAAACTCAAAGTTGAGCACGAGTTCCAACTCAAACTCTTGGCAAGACAGTGCCGCTTTCGTAAAACCTCAAGTAGTGGATGAATGAGAGAACTGTCATGTGTAAATTTAATACATACTAGGAGAATTGAAGTTCTGTCTCTCTTTTGGCCTTTCTCCTTCTTTCAATGTTCAATTCGGATGAATCCTGAATGGCGAGAAAGTCGAGAAAGAATAGGAGACAAATTGTGAAAGGCAAATAGAAAGAAAGAAGATACTGTGTGAAAAGGAAAGTTTAAGATTTTAAGGAAAGATATTCCAATGAAGATGGACGGACGAAACAGAAACTTGATACAGAAGAGGGCAGATCTGAAACAAGAACAAGTCGGGGAATCGAGATCAGATCAGGCCAGGGTATGCGGAGCACAGGAGAGTACAAAGTTTTATTTTATTTTATATCTTAACATTCAACACTCAACTGCAAAGTGAAATGTAAAGTTTGTGTCAATGACCCGGAGCCGTGAACCGTTTTATGAGACTCAAGAAAAGAATAAAGATCCGTTTTTCAGATCTCAACCAACCGAGTGCGGAAAAAAATAAATAAAAGGGTAAACGAAACATCGAAACTCTCTCTCTCTCTCTCTCACACACACACACACATTCTCTCTACCTTATTTAGTTCCTTCACTTCCATTCCGCAGTCACTCTGGTTCTTACTTTCTTTCTAACTTCCCCCAAAGTTTCATTGACTGTATGAGCTTGCATTTCCACATTCGTTTACACAATGCTACATATGCACCCACGCACACAAATAGTATGGTTATTGCGTGCATTACACTTCATTTTCCTCAAATACAAAGATCTAACGATAAGTAAAATAGAAGAAGTAGATGGGGGAGAAACAAACAATGGCATCATGAAACTGCGAAAAGACAAGTAGTGAACCGAAAGGATTGAACGGCTCAATCCAATGTCATATCATATAATGTAATGCAACGCTATGCTGTACTATGTGATATGGTATGGAGTACAAAATGCGATGCATAGAAACACTCGGCATATACACTGATGTTGAAGTTTCAATCGCCTTACCCCAAAAGCAGAATATCGCTTAGATCGTCTCTGATCCTTCGATAGGAAAACTTCACTCTTGGGTCTGGGAGGTTTCTTCTGTCTGAGAATGACTTGAGGCGCTTCTTCCGTATCCGGTGTCTCATCCAGCAGCTTCGAGTCACTCGACACTGAGAGTTGTCTCGTCACCGGCTCGTTGGTGCACCCATTCGTTGTCGTGTGCCAATCTAGAAAATAGGGGAGAGAAAAAACAAGAACACATAGTCAATTGTAGTTAGTTTGTATAGGGTATAAGTATCACGTCATTCTCATCATCGTTACTATTGTTTTATTATTATTACAACTATTGTGATCATCGCCATCATGTTCTTGTTGGCTTGAGTGTATCAATATATAAAGTGTTATTTCAGTGTCGTACACTGTCTTGTGGCTTTTCTCTGTTCCATATAATTTTGTTGTATGTATGCATACACAGCTGAGTCTTAAATTTGTAGTTCATATATATAAACTGAAAAAAGGAAGCAGGCGCAAAAGGGCGCTCCGTTTTCTACTGTCAATACATAGGCCTACATAATACTGAGATCAGTATAGCCTCTTTATTTTTTTCCGTGCACATAACTATAGAACTACACCTAAACTATATGATGCTATGGTGAATGGTGAACAGTGAGCACTGAGCACCCAAGAACTACCGAGAAGATACCACAAAATATATGTATACGTGTGGACAAATAGCTTGTGAACGAGAACGACTGGACGACGGAGGAAACGGAGAGTAAAGTGCGGAGAACAGAGAGAATAGAAGGAAGCTTGAGGAAAAAGCAAACAACCTCCATAAAAGCCAACTCATTACATACAAAAGAGCTGACTTAAGTATCTTTGCTCAGTTTAGGACTTCATTCTGCTTTCCTTCGCTCTCTGGTTAGTTTCCCCCTTCGTTCTTTTGACAGAGTTTTGCAATTGCTTCAACAACTCCTAACAAACACTCTAATCCTCAGTCATCAGCGTTATTCTCTCACTCTTTTTGCTCCTAAAATGACTCAAGAACCCAGCACTGGAAAAAAACCCGAGCCATTTAAGGCAAATGTTTATTAAAATTGGAGCAAAAAAATGTTCCAAAATGAATGAGCTTCAACATCACATTTTTAGACCTTCTCACTTAGAAAGCTATATGCGGAACAGTTGATAAACCATATGCTACGGACACAAACTGTATGTACAGATTGTGTGCATAATAATACAGTCAGTATCACTTGTCAGTTGCTCGTGGACTCTATATGAACTACGAATTAACATGAAACATAGTGAGTCAGCTTCCTAATACACATGTAAATTGTACATTGTACACAGATGCATTTCCTTCAAGCTCAACCACAGTTAACGAAAATTTTCTATCGCAACTTTAGCATTTCCTAAAACCTATGAGTTGCTTATTTGCTTTTTAAACATCTTTCATTTCCACTTTCCCACCACAATCTTTCTGTTCAGCCCACAGTTTAATGCTAATGAGAGCGTCTTTACAGAGCACTGGAAGAATTTCACTTGGCTCAACAAAGAGAGACAGAAAGAGATCGATTATTTTAGTACAACTGCGTAGTTTCCTCAAAAAGCATAAAGAATGTATGATGGTTGACGGTACTCTGTATGATAAACAGTAGAGACATCCATGGGGTTAAGTACGTTATTATGCCCTTCGTCTCGAGTTCTGAAAGTAATGGCGAATAACTTACTATACATTTTATATAATGTATTCATAATAAGTGCATTATTATTATTATTACTAGACACGCTATGAGTCGTAGTCGTAAAATTCAATGAACTTGACTATTTATTCAAAATTTCAATGGTGAATTCCCTTCATAATAATACTAATGATAATGAAAATAAGACGAAGCCGTGAAATATATGTATATGTTTATGGGCTCATGTGCATCTCTGCATTGTCTTTAAACAAAATATGAATATGGATACAAGCATGAAATATCCATATTTATGTTCCGAAATGCATACAGACAACAATTGTAATTTAATTACAGTGGTGATCTTCTACTCACTTAACATTTTAAAAATATGTATGTAGACCATTTATAAATATTACTTATAAGATACCTCGACAACTACTTCCCGTTTTATCCTGCTTCAAAGCATTAAAAATAGTTAATTCTACTTCCATTCATTCAAGTTCTCATATCCAGGTATTAATATCATGATTGAAACTTTATGCATCATGGAAGTAAGGGAAGGTCAAAAACAGTTGAAAGAACTTGGTTTAGGATGTTATTTTTTCCGGGCCGAATTTTTCAAAATACATGTATAGCGATATTAAAATTAATTTTGAGAAAAATAAGTAGCTATAGAACTACTATACTGAGCGTCCACTCCGGTGCTTACAATAATCAGATGAACTCGGGTAAATAAAGACGGTACATCCTCGGTTCTAGAATACTACATCTGCGCCATTCTCTCAAATCAAAAACTTTGTCGTGTAACTTGTCGGATCACTTTCAATAAACTGAAGTTTTAATGAGGAAATATGAGAGACAGGGAGATTGTCTAACAGCTAACAGGCTCCTGCATTTTACCTTGGGCTATATTCACAAACTATATCGAATTGAAACTACGCCGAGTACACGGATACACTCCGTATTCCATATTCCTTTTCTCTACTTTACCACCCTGTCAATTATGAATGTTTTCCCAACGAGACGGATCAAATAGAGTAATACTAATCAACCTTTGTATCCGAAACGTCATCCTCCTACGTACAGTACAATACAAATTTATCACCTTTCTATTTTCCTTCATCCATAGGATGGGTCCTATGGATTTTACCATCAATATTTACTATTATTAAAAACATCTACGGGATAGCACACAGAGATACGTAGATAGATACTCAGCAAAAGCGAAACGAAGGTTTTAAATATTAACTACATAAAAACTTCATGGGCATGATACATACAAAGTAGCATTCACAATGAAAACACTATGTTGAACATGACTCATAGTTTCAGGTTTCAACGTCCATTCCACTATAAATATACAATATAAAACTGGATTAAATACGCAGAGAAAATGACTTTGGTCGTGTGAATAACATGCAGATATTATGCATTATGCATCTGCCTTCCAACTAATTGTCACTGTAATGATAGGAAAACTTTCCAAATGTGTTATCTCTTGAATGAAAAAGCACTAGCTAAAGTTTTTCATCCTTTCATTGTTATTAGCACCGCTGAAACTATTATTATTATTACTACCACTAGATGCTGCTCTACACTAGGCGAGGAACAAGTTGGGCTAATGTTTAAAACAACAAGTAAACGACAAAAGTCTATCCAGAAGTCAGTTGGTTTTCTGCTTACAATTTAATACAAATGACAATATTATAGTAACCAAGAACCAACAGTATCTCTATAAAACAGTAGGAAGCTATAACAAATTTAATCTTAACTGTCACTGTGTTGTGCAAACAAATATAAATGTAAGCCAAGCTACCTTTCGCAAAATTTCAAATATTATGATGAAGTCCAAGACTAGGACAAAGCAAAAGAACAAATTATGTATATGCGCTAGCACTGAAGTTCCTTGAACTTCATAAACCCTGGGATTATAATATACTGTAGTCTCAAAAATGGGAATACGTCCAAATTCATTTCCATGTATACACAACCACCAACCAATTCATAAAGTATAAAAGACCCTCATTTCCTTGAATCTATTATGTTACATGGCATTAATTTGTAAGCCCTAACGATATGATACAAGCGACTGCCACACTAATTTTCGCCTTTGTAAAAAGCGAATTCTCGAAAAATGTGTTTTTAATTCGATTAGCTGTTTTGAATTCATTCATATCCGTATTCATCTATTCCAATAAATGTTTCTATTGGGTAAAACAAAACTTCTAACGATAATTGAAAACACTGAAAACCACTTTAAAAAACAGATAAGAAAATCAACACAATTTTCCCCGGAGTTAAAAACATGAAACATGAACATCTCAAAAATCATGCTTTGAAAACTTAAAGAGAGAGAGAGAAAACAATTTATTTGTCGCTTTTACCAAATGGTATTTGCCAACGAGGACAAAGCAATACAGACACACTTCTTAACTATGTACAGACGATTTAATTTAATAAAAAAGGAAAGTTTTTAATGCTAAATTTTGCAATTTTCGAAACATTTTCAGGTCCAAATAACTAAGGATGAGACAATTATCGTGACAGTTCCCTCATACTTGGAAAAATTCGAGAAATTCATCAATGAAACTGACAAGAGGTAAAACCTGAGAATAAAAATAGCTATATTACTGTTCATGCTTTTGAATATATTCCTGACGTAGTAGAAGATAGTATTAAATATGTGTAATTACTGCATAATTTTTATAGGACTTAATTAATTCATCAATTACATGATCATATTTTTATTCAGGATTCAAGCCAATTACGTTATGTGGCGTGGTGCGGCCGCAAGTGTGTCCTACCTCAACGAAGCTGCTAGAAAACTCCAATTGGACTACACAGCAGCCCTCAGTGGTAAAGGAGAACGAGAGCCCAGATGGAGAGAATGCGTTGGTGTAGTCAGTGCAAGGTAAGCTAAACAAGGAAGCTGTAAAATCATCCTCAAAATTCGATCTCACCATGACAATACTATACACTAATACTAATTTTTAAAAAAAAACTTGATATAATTTGACCATAATATTTTTGGCAAGGATTTTCTCCAATTTTTAAGAAAAAGAAAGCAAAAGAACTTTCACCACAAGTCGTGATGCAAACAATGAATGATACATAATGACGAACCATGAATTGAACTCTTCTTCAATCTCATTAGTGCTTTGTTTGTAATATTTACATTAGGGGTCGTCGAAACGCGTAAGTTTATAGGCGATGGAAATAAATTGGGAGACTGCTCCAAAAGAACATATTCAAGAAAGAGTTTCTAGAGAGAGTGAAAATGAAAATGTGAAAAAGAAAGGCAACTCATTTTTGAAATTCAGAAAGATTTCACTATCTATTATTCTGTATATATGTATTGGGGCTCTTAATTCATTGTTTCGGTACTTTCAGTTTTTGATTGAAAACATTATATTTTCCTGCTTTTTTTTTTGTTTGTGTTTGATTTTTTTCTTTATTTTATGTTCTGTTTTTCATTGTAAAACAAAGGGAAATTGACTCTCTTTTTTTATTTTTTTTATTTTCGTCTGTGAAATTTAATTTAATTATCTTTTCGGTCTCTTGTTTTTGTTTATTTTATTGTAAATGCAAAGGAGGTATTTTTTTTCTTAACCTTTATCGGTTTTGTGTCGTTTGCCTAATAGTAAAATGGGGAACGCTTGCGCGTGTAAATGTAAAAAGCTGGTTTTCATTTAAAATAAATATAATGTTATGTTATCGAGCATGGAACATGTATTTTCTTACAGTTTGTCAAATGCTATCGGATCTTTGTACGTCCGTCGTCATTTTAAAGAGGAGGCTCGTGAAGCTGCCCAAGAGATGGTGAAAGACATCCGACGATCTTTCCTAGAAATTCTGAATGAAATCGACTGGATGGACGAAACAACCAAGTGAGCATAAAAATTAGCATATTAGCTATCTCTAAAGTCTCTACGTACATAGAATGATAGAAAATGTTGTCTAATAACTAACTTTTTACTAAACAGAGAACGAGCCAGAGAAAAGGCGAGCGGCATGTCCACACACATTGGTTACCCACATGAACTTTTGGAGAACGCCAAACTTGAAGACCTATACAAGGGCGTAAGTATACTGTACAAAGATATTGATCGCATCCAGTGGCTTTCTTCCTATAAATTCATATCATATATACCATCATTATTTAACAAGATATGACACATTAACCTGAAATTAAAAAAGTGCTATTTTACTTTTTATCTTTCAACAGTTGGAAATGAGTGATGACAGTTATTTGGAGAATGTTCTCAATTTGACTACCTTCGGAACCGACTATGCATACAACAAACTCCGGGAACGTGTCAACAAAACAGGTAATTTCAAGTGAAAGTCGCTTATTTATTCACAAGTGCTAAAACTTTCACTCATGTCTTTCAGTCTTACCCTATTGACATATATGTACTATACACTATACATTATACATACACAAAGGTGAAATGCATTTGTAAACTAAGAGTCACCTGAACAAACATATTTTGGACCATATTATTACATTTTCAGATTGGATCTCACATGGACGTCCAGCCATCGTCAACGCTTTCTACGCTCCCCTTGAAAACTCGATCCAATTCCCAGCTGGTATTTTGCAAGGTGCTTTCTTCGCCAGTGACAGACCCAAATACATGAATTATGGTGCCATTGGTTGGATTATTGGTCATGAAATTACTCACGGATTTGACGACCAGGGCCGACAGTTTGACAAAGAAGGAAACTTATTTGACTGGTATAAAAGCCTCAACAGTTTGAAAATCAGCCAGATTACTTTTTCTCTATTATTTGGTTCATAATATTATAGTTTACATTTTATCATTACAAACAAAACACACACCGAATGTAACATAAATCATACATTTGTACAGGTGGCAAGCAACAACAAAGGCAGCCTACTTAGAAAGAGCACAATGTATTATTTGGCAGTACGGAAACTATTCAGTTCCAGAAGTAAACAATATTAAGGTACAAAAATTCACCAAAACTTCCTTTTCAGTCTCCTAATTGTACACATATGTCATTACGTTGTAATATTATTATGCTGCAAGTCATGTGCAACTTTCTCTTTACTTTCCTATACAGTTAAACGGTATCAATACTCAAGGAGAAAATATTGCTGACAACGGAGGCATCAAACAAGCTTACAAAGCCTACAATGACTGGGTTCAAAGAAATAAGGAAGAGCAGGTAAAAAAACATTTCCCTGATGTAGTACAAAAAATACAAAACCAAAGATAACTTTTCGCTTTAAACACTTATAATGGTGTGTAATTAATTGTTATTGAATAAGGTAATTTTGAAAATAATGATAATTTTTGTTAACTTTTTTCAACTTTATAGAAACTACCAGGTTTAAAGTACTCTCAAAGGCAGCTCTTTTGGATATCCGCAGCTCATGTGTGGTGTAATAAATATCGCCCAGAGTCCCTGAAATTACGTATTTTGACCGGAGTCCACTCACCTGGCCAATTCCGAGTCAGAGGTCCAATGTCGAACATGAAACAGTTTTCAGAGGACTTTAACTGTCCTGCTGGATCAAATTATAACCCAGCAACTAAATGTCACGTATGGTAATAAACATGGGACGCTTTCAATTTAAAGTGGTGGTCGTGTAATTGAGTTATTAGTAACAAATTTAAATACAACATAATACGAATACCATTATTATTACTGATGATTTAAGCAAAAACAAATTGTGTATAAAAAAACGTGTTTTGAAAAATCTGTATAAAAAATCCTGTGCAGACTCGCATAATTTAAGAAGCTAAGAAAATCTTGTAGGCAGAGATTTTTCTTACACTTATTGTTAGCGGTACTAATATGCTGCTCTTATGCATGTATACGTGTACCGTGGGTTTATAACGAGGAGACCGGAAGGAGGTTGTAATACACATACAATAGGGGGGAAATATTATAGGTTATATTGGGTAAAAGGTTTTAAAAAAGGTTTCCTTGACAACCTGACACGGAACAATAGTTGAAGAGACAGCCATAGGCCATAATAGACACAGCTTTATACATAGAGTGTAGTATAGCAGTTTCAAACGAAAGAACTCCGGTTTTTTACTGGATTTAGTCATATAATATCACTCATTTCTGTCTATAGTATTCAAATGCTTGGTACTAAGGTCATGAGATAATCATCTCTTCAAGTTCCTTTGGCTATAGAGTCCTGAAATAGTACCATCAACCACAGTACCGTTTTCAAGGTTAACTCCCCTCTCCGGTTTCCCTCTAATAAAGTATTAAACACACATTTCCTCTCATTCTCATATATATTTAAAAAAACTGTCCTTTTTAAAAAGTGAGGGCAGTAGTTTTAATGTTAAAAGGTACTTGGAAATCCCATTATTTATCATTGTTATATACTATTATTTACAAGTGTCACTATTACAAAATGTCTATTATGAACGAGATAGATGTTTCAATGTTTAGGAAGGTGCATGCATATTATCATTACATATTGTATATAAATTATAAATAGTAAAAAAATAATATTATACTGTGTTAGCGTTGTTAAATTGTTTTGTGTCCACAGTGCCAAAGTCACCCAAATACTTTTGCATAAAACATGTCTACAATCTCGAAATGTACGTATATATATAATAGTTATTACACTATGATGTAATTATGTATATATTATTATTATTATATTATGAACCATAAACTACATGATGAATGTGAAAATTTAATAAAGACAAAATGCTATGTTTTTTTGGATGAAAATAAAATGAAAAGAAGAAGAAAAAAAAAACAACTCACGTATGATAGTTTGAAGCGATACAATATCATTTTATTTCGCACCTTCGTCTTCATTTAGTCTTAGTCATTTTTCATGGTTCAATATACATTTTTTTGAAAACAAAAACAATTAATAGGGTCCATATCCGGGAATATCATGTAAATTCGAACCAGGAAAGGATAGAGCTGAAATTTCACGTATATCTGTCATAGTTAATTTTTTCTTATTCAATTTCCTTTTTCTATTAGGAGTAATAGAAGTAGAATCCTCAGAGGATTCGTTGGAAGGTTCTTCGTTTTCAGTAGTAGCATTTGATGATGTTTTACTATTTTCTTCTCCTTCTACATCTAACGCAGTTATATCAGTCGATGCAACATTTTCTTTCTTCTTCTTTTTTTTCTTTTTCTTTTCTTTCACTTCTCCTGTTTCGACAGTAGATTCTTGTTGTTGGTGTTGTTCATCGACTGTCATGGATTCCAATTCAGACGGTTCAACTGAAGGCGATGATGATGATTCATCTACTACATCCTCCTGAGATGATTTCTTGGACTTTTTATCCTTCTTATTCTTCTTCTTTTTCTTCTTATCCTTTTTTGTCTTCTGTGCGTCATCTACATCTTGTTCAATTTCCATTTCAGTACCATTTTGGATATTTACTTGTTCTTCAAAATTTTCACAAAGTTCCTGCTGCAATTTTGCTCTCTTTGCCTTCCGCCTTTTTTCCTTTTTGGTATAATTATGGGCCTTTGATGCGGCCAGCAATTTCTCCAAAGAGTCTTCAACATTGTCGACATTACTATCTTCTTCTTCTTTGATTTTGTCCATTACTTCTGTTTCTTGAATGTCGTCTACGTCTAGGTCTTCAAGTTGTGATTCAGCTTTCCTTTTTCTTTTATTCTTTTTAGACTTCTTTTTCTGTTTAGTTTCTTCATTTTCATTCTTTACTTCAACATCATTTAAATCGTGTTCTGTACTACAAATTTCAACTCCTAAAGCCACATCCTCATCTACTTCACTTTTAATTTCTAATTTAACCTCATCGCTAGTTTCTTGCTTTAATTGAATTTCTGAATTAGAATTTTCATTCAATGCTTTCATTTTTCTTAGTGCCATCATGGATTTAAAATAATCTAACATGCTTCCACGATTTATGACTTTCACACCGTCTTCTTCATAACTACTAGCCAATTGTTGTTGAGGTTCAGATGGTTCAGATGGTTCATCCTTTACTTCTTGCTTTATGCCTGATTCGGATTTAATGGTGTCTGCATTCTCGTCAGATGTTTTGGATGCATCTCTCTCCTTCTTCTTCTTTTTGTTTTTCGATGGTACAAGACTTTCTGTTGGCCTTCCAAATATACACTTTAAATCCGTATTGGAAAAGTTGCTGACATCTTTACTTTTAACAAACTTGTGATAACTGTAAAAAAGAAATCAAATACAAACGGTATGAGTTAATTGACTAAGTCCAACGTACACTATAATGAAATTATACAAAACACAACATATATTTATTTCTACTTTCTACCACAACCCATTATGCTTAATAGTACAACATAAAACGCAAATATGTAAGTAGTATGTGTAATGTTTTTTATTACTGAATCCGAGAGCGTGAAGATTTCGACATTTTCCCCAATTTTCTTAATTTTGAATCTGGATTATCGTCCGACAATGCAGCTTCTTCTTCGTCTTTTTCATCGGCGTTTCGATTGGGCAAAATCGGTTTTAAGCCCTCCAGAACTTGTGAAAACTCTTCCGTATGAGCCACCCATGGATTGCTTTTAATATCGAAACCCAATCCTATCAAAAAACCATTCAATTAAAAAAAACAAATATACTATTATGTATTCACACAAAATTAAAATAGCGACGTATGTATGTACTATATGGTGTACCACATCATAATATCATGGCAAAGATTTTATTTAAAAAATGTAGGCCCGAACCTTTTGAATCCATTTGAATTTTGGGCTGTATCGGAGCACTCATGCCTTGATTTTCCCTACCAAGTCCCTTCCCTGCCTGCCACCCAAGTTTATGGAGTAGAGCTCTTCCTTTATTATCTTCATCTTCCATGAAAAATTTTCCTCGAGGATTCGGGCCAATACGCTGCCGTCTCCTCGGCTCAGCTAACATTGCCATGTTGACCAACAACTGCAAATAGTAATTAATCAGTATTAATAATTAACACACACAATGAACACCAATACTTATACAGCAGGGGACATAAGGGAAGAAGGAAGAAACCATGAAAACGTAAAACACGAGGTATAAATGCAAGACTCGCCAACCCTTGTTTTTACAAGCAAAATGTATTAATGTTTCGTTTACCTACAACTAAAAGCGAAATTTGTCTTTACATACCTGTATTTGCAGGAACAAGTGGCAAACTAAATAATACTAATTAATTTATTTTAACTAAATATAGGTTCCAACGTGATCAACACATGGAAAATGAAGGAAGGAAAAAAATAGACGTCTATGAAAATGCGGATCGTAGTTCAAAACTAAGAGGGCTATGGAAGGATATCAGTAACCACTAGAATTTACATGCACACGCAACGTTTTGTTGCATCGTTGTTTGTTTTTCTCTCAATGCAATGGCATTTCTGAGAATGTTTAAAGCTTATTTAAATGCTAATTAATGCTGAAAAGAAACCTTCGCTTTGAATTTAAGTATACTTCCAAAGTGATGTGTGGGTTTTGAATAACATTAAAGTGGACCTTTAAAGATGAATAAATATAGCTAAAAAGGAAAGATATGTATGCAAGTAATACTTATATAAGATATGCATGCAGTAGAGTTCTTCAGTCTTCAGTAACCCCCAATACTAAGCTATAGATTGAATTTGACACTTCTTTTAGTTAGTAATACAAACTTTGTATGCATTTGTTGATATAATTGTGCTCAGACGTGTAGGTGGGCGGCGTGAGTGGGAAGTCTATTTTTTCTATAATATACTTTGTATATATTTTGACAAATTTGCAATGCATAATTATTTTATTGCTTAACCTTGATCTTTTAAAATTTCTGTGACTCTTTTCTGTGCAGACAGCTAACCTTCAAGTATTTTACAGTGCTGATCTTGTTGAATTGTTTTAGCAGGCATTACAAGTAGTTAAAACTTTATAGGTAAAAAGTGAAAATTCATCAATAAAATTAACCCAATGTTGTAATCATCATTCCTCATGTGCCTGTTAAATAAATTGAATAAATAACTGTGTACAAGTGCATAGCCATACAATACAAAATCATCAAAATGGTTTTGTTCGATATTGTGAACATTTTCACATTTGCTCTGTATTTTTCTACTGCATTTATTAGTGCCGACATAAATAAAAATACGACAACTACAGCTCAAGCAACAGGCACAACCACTGAATCAATTTTAACGCCGGTTTCTGCTCCAGTTTTTGAATCTGCGATATCCACACCGAAGAATGATCAAACTAAAGTTGAGGACAAAAATAACTATTTGGTTCGATTTAGGAATGCAAAAGATGGACAGGTATGATCAAAAACACGGGTTAAAGTAAGATGTATAACATATAAATATGCATGTTCAAACTGGTTTAAGAGCAATGTGTAGAATCTAAAGGCCACACATTTTTATTCTGTATTTTTAAAATAATTATGGTATTTATGATTTGCTCATTTGTTGTAGGTTATCACACTTGACGGTGACCAACCGACTCCCGGTATAAATGTGACTGCTAACATTTGGAATAATTCTGACAGTCAAAAATTTTTGTTACTGAAACGGGGTACACATTATCTTTACCCATACCTACTATAATAAATGAACAACGTGTACATTATATAAGTATGTACATGCCTAAATCATAAAGAAAGCCGGTTATTTTGGTGTTGATTAAATTTAAACTTTTTTTACTTACAATCGCATTAGGTGATGTTTACCTAATTTTACCAAAGAGACAACATAGAGACTGGGCGAATTTCTTAAAGCGAACCAGCAAGGGAGGAAGTGACAATCTTCCAAGTGTCACTGTTGTACTTGGAATCGACATTCAAAATGGTCGAATAACCCAACAAGTCTTACATGGTCGATCCAATCAACATTGGGAATTCAAGGATGCAAAAGAAAGTAGAATTTTTATCACAAGTCCGGCGAGATCAAAATGCATTGGGGCTAAAACTGTGATGGACCCAGATGCAAATAAACCCTCATTTATTCAGCGTACGGCTTCCAAAATAAAAGGGCTCATTGGATCAACTTCTAAAAAGACACTTGACACAATGTAAGTAACCTAAAAGAAAATCCCTTGTACTCAATCATATTCAGTTATATGTTATAGGTATGCGTAACGCGTCATATATTAGTCAAATTCGCAAGACTTTAGCTTATTGCAAGATTCGCAACTCTGCACACTGCACACTATCTACATTTACTACATGTACCTAGTACCTACGTATTCTCATTCTTTTTTTCCAGTGAACCCTTCGACTTGGTAGCCAGCGATTGTAACGAATTGGATCAAACTCAATTATGGCAGCTGGAACCAGTGACAGCTTAAATCAGAAATAAAAAATCATATCTCACTTTTTCATGTTTTACAATTTAAATACTTACGATTAGTACGTACTTATCTATACTTTTCTTTTTTCATAGTAAATTCGTATTATAACGACGATTTTATATTGTGTACTTTTAAGAGTAACTCGTTTTTATATCATAGTTAAGTCTACACTTTTTCGTATGACGATGATAGCAATAATAAAGAATTAAGCAGAATCACGTAATACACACTATGCCACACTATGCAGCTTTTCAATCAATCAATAATAGAGAAATAATCGTTATTATTTATTAAGGATCTAATAATTCAACGCCCAAGTTTACATCATATGTCAAATGTCACAGTCACAACATTCTTCATATAATCATTTTTTACACGGTGTGTGTTAATTTCTCATCATGGTTACATTATGTACATATTATGTTTTTGTAATGTAATTTCATTTAGACACATTATTAAAGCTGCGTCACACATTTATAAACTAAAAAACGTTTTATAACATGACACTGTGTACATTTACATAGTACTCTTCAGACGAGTCAAACTTGAACTTCAGTGATTTGCACCGCAAAGTACGTCGTGTAATTTATGAATGGAAAAGGATTTGATGACATAAAATTTCGTTCAAAGAGTTCCGTCACAAAGTAGACGAAGTAAGTAACTACCTGTGCTACAGCTAATCACGAAAACTCACATCTTTTGGCTCGTCTGAAGAGTGGATACTTATACATACAATAGAATTAGTTGATGGAAAATATGGAATACGAAAAAATGAACTCCGGAATCAATCCAATAAACTAGAATCAAAATAAAACAAAAATAAGTAAAGAGAATTTGCTAATCATATTACCATTCTGTTACAACGGGTTAAAGTTGTTGAATTGGCGAGTGTGTCTGTCTGTAAAACTTGCATCAATAGACAGACATACTCAATACACAGTCATATAGAATTTAATTAACAAATAAACACAACCATTTGTGAACTTAATCATAGCAGACTTTTGACTACAACTCAGATATACATAGAGACATTAACTGAATAGTTAGAAAGTACATATAAGATCTTTTTATAAGACTAAAAAGCGACATACTTAATACGTGGTTGTACTATGTGTAATGTGTAACATAAAGGTTGCTATGGAGCAACCAAACAAATAATAAATTAGAAATTAGTATAGATTTACTGTTTACATAACCTCATATTATTATAATAATATGGTGTAATACCCTAATAATATTATGTGTGTAGTGTATAATAATATGTACTTTTGTGCATGAGAAAAGGCCTTGACATTCTTGTTTTTTAAATGTAACAATCTTGCCTATTTCTAAATATTAGTAGTATATATTAAACGTTTTATTTATTTTTCAAAATGTAAATGTTTAAACTACACTATCGAATTATTAGTTTTTGTATAGGTTTCACTAACTTTTCTACACATTTTCGAGTTTCAATTGTTACACATAGTATACCCTAAATTGACATAGAACGTTAAACGGCTATCCAATTTACAGGTTAGTCGTTCTATAAATTAGTAAATTATATGTATAAAGTATAAAGGGGGAGGTAACGCATAAAGTACAATACAAACAACTAAAACAATTGTTTTCTAACTGGGGGACATTAATAAAACTAAAACTCTACACTGGTACTGTTAAACTGTGCTGCCTATTCGTTTGTTTTCCATGTGTATTATAAATTACAAATTTTGTACCTTATGATTGAATATTCGTATGTGTATAATAATATACGTTTAAGAATTTGGCTTGCCTATTTCGGCAACAGAAATAAGAAATAACGCTTACAAATATATTATTATGTACTTATTATTGGCACACGTACAGTACACCATATATCATTATATTGAAACTATTGTACTCACTTACAGAAAAAATATTAAAACAAGATTTGTTTCACCTTATGTTTCATATACATACCGTGTGATTTTAAGAGCCGTTTCAATCATTTACATAAAGATGGGACTATGAAATAAATGGGGACGAAAAAATCTATATATCTACTATCGTAATACTTCATACATATTATAAAAATAAATATGTATTTTTTAAGAACTAAAACTACATAATATATCGTCATCAAATAGGTATTATTGTTAAACAATAATTATTATAAGGATTCCCAGGGTATAACATAAATAAATGAACTATAATATCCATCAACTAGAGAAAGAGATGGAGAGAAAGAGAGAGAAAGAAAGAGAGAAACTTTTTTCACTTAAATCGTAGACACATCTTTTGAGAAAATATTCGAATAATAATATTTGACTCGATTAATCATCACCTCTAAACATTCGTTTTTAGCAGTTAGCTTTTTGGTGAGATGGATGACAAAATCGTGTGAGTTTTAGAAAAAAAAATCATTAATTTACATTATGTAATACGATTCTTCAGGACAGAGAAAATAATTAGCAGCTAAAAATTTGTTGGAAGAACAGTCGTATAATGATAAGTCGTAATAATTGTTTTTTCTTTCTCACGTATTTCAAATTTGTTTTCACTTCTTCCAAGTTCATCAGACATTAGGCTGTACCCGAAGTAGTTGGCTGTGCTGTGGATTGCTGCTTCAAAATGCTTTCAAACCAAGTGGTTTCTTTGTAGAGGAACCAGAGATTGGTAGCCCACAAAATGAAATTGATGAACCCAAATAGAATGCTAATCACTAATCCGCCGAATACTCCTGCTTTAACCGGCGTTAGAGGTAAAATGGCAATATCGGGAGGTGAAAATAAAGTTGCTTCCGTTGTCCAGTGCCAAGGGTTTCCTCCAATTTTCAAATCTCCAAGGCCGGAACTCCATGCGGCTGAACCGCTCAGCCAGAATACCGCAAAAATTAAGGTGAAGACAAAATCCTGAAATCATAACAAGTAACAAGTAAATTAGAAAGAATAGAAGAAAAAATTACGTTTAGTACCATAAGAATTCATCAATTATTACCTCTTATGCAAACAAATATGATCTACTTACAATTATTGGCATGTTTGTATTTTGGGTATAGAGATTGTCAGCAAAGAGATAGACTGCGACAAGAGCCGTGGCATACAAGAAACTCAAAACTCCCGTTGTTACAAAGAATTGAGCATCAGATCTAAGAAAAAAAAGCAAAAAATAAAATTCACACTCAATACTGCGTGTATTATTCATAGAACAAGAGTCAAAGGATTAGTACAACTCGCAAAATGAAAAACTTTTTTTTACTTGACATTGCTGACGAATCCAACATTCAAGGTTTGGCCGGAATGGCTACAATTCGGTAATTTGTTCAAGGGATAATCTTGAGACTCTGCAAGTTGATCCAAGGCGAATGGATATTGCACAGTATGAACGACTCTAAGGGTATCAGTTTTGTTTTCTGTTCCATTAGCAGTTGTAAGAGGACAATTAACCTTCACTGTGAACTCGAAATCTGTAGTGAAATTCACCGTTGTTGCAAAGGCACAGATCGCAAAAAGCTGAGAAATAAAACCGTAGGATACAATTATATTAAATGCAGTTAATCCGTAAGATACTAGTTACTTAATAAAAATTACTACAGAACTACACTGTCTATTTTGATTCAAAATTGTTTAACCCAATCAATTTAATAACGAAATTCCGAAGTGTGTGTATATTATCTAAAGGCCTATTTACTTACCCATTGTAGAAGTTTGAGGAAACCCCGAGGCTCCTTAAATGGCTCAATATTATAATCCTGTGAAAACAAGAACAAAAGATGTCATATATTCTTAATTTATGTGTATGTATAAAGCAAGCAAAACCATACAAAGAAAAAGGAAGCTTCTTTTAAAATGTTGATTAAATAAAATGTCAAACAGTCTAACTACTACTTACGAGAGCCATGGCTTGTTCTTTTTTTATGGAGCTGCACCTGTTGCTTTCGTCAGACTTGTGGTGGTTCAATCGGGATGGTTGTTTTCAACCTGTTACCTATAAAACGATATAAATGATGCCCACATATTTAATCAGTGTAATTACTTTGCTAGTTCTAAGTATGACTCACACACACCAATGACACAAGTAAATATAAACACAAGTACTCAGAATATTTATTTAAATAAAAATGGTATAAACTATAAAGAACAAATGATATACCAAAAAAGGTTTCTGAATATGTCTACAATTTTTCGTCTAATTAAAAGCCACTGTTGGCAACAAACAAATTTATCTTATACTGGTACAATCTACAATTTCAAGGGAAATAACGATAATTTCAACTGACCTAACCCAGAGTTATTTGTTTTGTAATGTCAATCAAAAATGAATAGTATAAAAGTACTTTTTAAGTTAAAAAACGTACATACTGAAATTTGCGTGAGGTCTTTTGCCTTTCTGCCTTTTTCTGTGTTCGAAAAAAGCTGATATATAGACACACCTGCTTGTAGAACCGGCAAGTGATTGCCGCTTTGAACTTCAACAAAAAAAATCAGAAAAACAAAAAATAATAACACATAACACATTCAGAGTTAAATCTTATTTAGTGCGTATTTATATTAATCATCTTTATTGTCTTGAAAGTCATTTTGTGGATCGAGTGAATATTTGTTCTACAATCTCCCAGGAACATGAAATTTGTAGACGTCTGGATATTATTTGTCATCTAAATTATGAAGAGTACGAAGTACAAACTCTAAGATTGAAGAAGTTTCGACACTTTTTCTGAACGTAAGTATAAGATAACAAAATTACAGATGTGATTCATTTATTCGTCATAAATAGTTATGCCGTATAATCCCTTTAAAAACATGTTATTTATATGTATTTATGTAAGTTTACCATTAATAGTTTTCATTTTAATCTATAGATGATCCTGTGTCGGCTGAATTGACGGAGTCACAAGTCACACGATGACAAAATTAGGAATTCCACTGGTTTTGGAATATATTCTTTGACTCAACTAAATAGCAATTAAATTAAGGATTACATACAAGTGACAAGTTGTAAAAATAAAACTATATTATAATTCAGAGATTTCTTCAACTATTTGACAAGGCATAAGGAAATACAATCAAAATATTGAAGTTTAAAAACACCACTTTATGCTTTATATAATACTTCATAAATAATTTAACATCAAACGGAAGAAATGGTTCTGAAAGTTGCAGTTGCGGTAGGTACATTATCAATTGCACTAGGACTATGGGGTTACATTGGTGATTTTTACCCATTTTCCTCCACGGTCTCAACTTATTGTCATTCGACATTCAAGCATCATGTCAAACATCTAGCCACAAAGTCTCCCTATGTATTCCATGAAAATACACTGTACAACTATGAAAACCGTGACAAAAATTTAAGCTCGTACATTCCTAAAGGTATACATTTTAAATATAATATGGTTTTCAAACTCTTTAGTATATAGCAATAGTTTAAGTTGTTTAAACAATGTCTAGTTGTATGTATACTTTTATTTAGTCATTAGTAAACTTTTGTACTTGCAAGGAAAAACAGATGTTGGTTTAAAAGTTATTATATAGCAGGCCCGGTTTAAAAGATCCGAATTCAAAGTCTACTATAGAAGTCCATCTAAAACCTACTTCTGTTTTTTTCTTGAAAGTATGAATATGTACTTAATATTAAATAT
>JAQIVE010000035.1:0-69176 GCA_034698285.1 Sminthurinus bimaculatus
TAGTGGCCCTTATCAGTTCTCCAAGAGTAGTCGCTTTGTGACTAACACCGGATACGGATTTTATTATAGTGTTAGATGTATTCTTGAAGAGTAGGGTAAACCTTCAGCGTGTATAAACTAATAAAACTCAATGAGCTGCGTATGCATAATATATTATTATTTATTACGTGAGTAGTATAGTATGGAGGGCTTATGTATATAATAGGACATATATATATATATATACTCCATACTATACTGGCATGCTGTATATATACTGTATACTGGCATACTGTATATATATTACAGGTACAAGGTACACCTGAGCAGAAAGGAGAGGGAGAACAAAAATTCTGGCGTAAATTAAGATAGTTCACTAGGCAGCCATTGAACGTCTAAAGCTCATAACGTTGCCGTCCCTTTTCTCTAGAGTACTTATACTTACTTTACTATGTACGCCTAAACGCTGTCTGAGAAATCCAAAGGGAGTGGATTCATCCTTGTATATATGTTCCCTGCTTGCATTTAGTTGGTAAATGAGATATAAATGTTGGCTATTATACGCGTATATATACATCATACTATTGTACCTATATGTCGATGAGCATGTACATACTGTAACAATAGCAATCTATGTGTGTACTTTCTTTGTTGGGGATTTAGACATTCGAGTTATTGAGGTGATATATTGAGCATTTAAAAAAGGAGAAAGAACACCAGTTGGCCACTGACTTACATATCACTTGATATACCTGCGCATGTATTATATATACGTAGATATATCACATTTGATCTTGAATGTAGAACGTATAGGTATGTGTTAAGGTTAAAGGGAAACAAAGACTTGAGAAAACCTTTTGTTATTATTTTTCAGTTTCTTAAGAAAGAGTATGATCAACGTTGCCCTTTTTCGCATTCTCTACATCTCTTTCTCTCGTACCTTCATATCCCAAAGAGAAGAAGAACACAGGGGGGATGGCATGGCATGGAATTTTCGGAAAAAATAGAGTAATAAATGGAAAATGGAAGCTTCTACCAGTCAGTTTTTGTTAGCTTTGTTAGGACACTGAAAATTGAGCAAGAGAGAAGTGAAAAATGAAATAATAGCTAAAGGTAAAGTCTTTCTCGTTCTCTACCTTTCTTTATTCCTTTTCCTATTTTTCTCCGTTCAAAGTGGCAAAGGGAGCCGAGAGGGGGTCAAAAAAACAAGAGTGTGAGGTAGAGAGGCAGTCACTGTTCACAAATAGGGTGCGAATTCACGATGACGACGAGGTAGAGTGGCGAGAAAATGAGATCTCCACTAGAAGTAGGTATGTTGGATGGAGTGTCGAAAAATGATGACTATACCTTTTTTTTTCTCTCTTTTCCTCGTCTAGCTCTCCTTTTTTCGTATAATATATGTACTATCTCCTCATGTGTTTGTCTAATGTGTATTATATACCTTTTAGTCATTTCATCTGAAGGACGTTTTTCCTTCTTTCTTCCATCCTTTTTCTCACTCTTGCCTCAACATTTGAAATAGAACACACTATCTACTATCTGGAACACATGTAGAATACTTGTAAAATACCAGACTGTCTTTGGTTTTGGTGGAATTTCGTTGGTATGTCAAAGCCCCTGTATACTTGGAATTTAAAGCAGCATAAATATAATGTATCTGTGTATGTATTTCTAAATGTGCAACGGTGTTGCGGCTCATCTTGCTTAAAGGTCCGAACTGTCAATTAACTCGTGTCATACGTATCATTTGATCGCTTTCAGCTTTCGTCGTACTTCATCAACCAACTACTGCCGCTGCAGAAGAAGTGCCATAGTCAAAGCTAGTTAGCTAGTGAGTGAGTAACATGAGGTTTTCCTCCAATATCTCTCTCCATCCTTCACGTTCATTCGTTATGGGCCGTTATTTTCTCCAGTAACATCCATCCAACATGATAACTTCTTTTTCTGCTTCTCGGCAACTACTCATTTTTCTCGAGTAATTAGCTTCGGAAGTTACCATACGATCAACTTGTTAATTACTCTCTTTCTTTCTCCATGTTCTATACCACAGACATTTCTTTCTATATAGAATCATCAGGAGTTTGACGCAGATGAGGATAGAAAAAAGGGGAACAATGACGTTTTTTTGTTGGTATTTTTCAACAGATTTCCTAGATTTTCTGCCTTTTCTTGAGCACATTTAGGCAGGCAATACGATATTTATCATGTTGATATTTCATCAGTGGTAACCTATCTTTGTAAATAACATGAATATTAGAAATCGCCACTTTATCTAAAAACTTAAAATGTTAACCCTTCAGGCCTTTATATCATTCCTTTGAGTTCACTAAAATGAGGGGAAAAAATTGGTTCCGATTGGTTAAGGTTTAGAGGTCGCTAAGGGTCATCGAAATCTGAATGGGGATTTACATTAGCTTTCACTCCAGAACAGTGCATGTTTGGGGTGGGTAGTGAAGGGGGACAGGTAAATTTTTTTTGAGTACCGGAATGGAGTGACACTAGTACCACTTGATATCCCACAAAAGGACAAAATGTGGAAACATCCTATCTCCGATTTATAGGCAGGTCAAAAACATCGAAATCCGGTGAAAGGCGGGTTTTTGATATACCTATAAATCGGAGGTTGGATTTTTCCATAAGTTGTCCTTTTGGGGTATTTGGTATTGGTATGGGCATTTCACCCCAGAACATGCACTGTTCTGGGGTGAAAGCTAATGTAAATCCCCATTCAGAATTCGATGACCCTTAGCGACCTCTAAACCTTAACCAATCGGAACCAAATTGTTTTCCTCATTTAAGTGAACTAAAAGGAATGATATGAAGGGCTGAGGGTTTAGCTTTTTGGATAAAGTGAATATATTGATCTGAATTTATTTCTAATGAAAATATTGATCTTCATTACTGAGGTATGGATTAGTTTAGTTTAGTTTTTGTAAGATATTTTTAGTGTGAGCTCATGTAAAAATAAAAAATTGCATGTGTACACATTTTATGCGCATATTCGTGGGAAATGTCTAGAAGAGCATAAGTGAGGAAATAATAGCAAAACATAATAAAATACCTGTATCGATAACTTGTTGAATAATCCCAATTCAGCAGGATGTATTATCGCTTGTGTATTTATATGTTATTACGTTACTGGAGGATAATCTCAAGAATAAAAGTCCATATTTTCCGGGGATCCTAAATAAATTACTGTGAAAACACCAAGAAAAGTTCATACGAGTTTAAAATGTAGCAGTTTGCTGTTTATACATGGCGAGGTAAATAATATACAGGACACATGTTGTATTGAGCGTAAAAAGAAGCTATGAATGTTTTAATCCACCTTTTAAGAATCGAATTCACTCGTTCAATGTGTGCATATAGTCTATATATTGTATGTTATGTAATATCAAAAGCATGTAATATTAGCTTGAATCGTTTACTCGTCTCATATTATGTACACATTTTTCTTTGAGTAGACAGAGAGAAGCCCTTAATTGGAAGAAAATATTTACATCTTATATACTATATACCATGATCTATCAGTAAATTATATAAGAAGCACGAAATGGGCTATATATATATATATATGTACGGTATGCATAGATTCGTATTAAGTAAGCATTAGCCGTCAGCCTGATTGAATGAAGAAGTTTTACAAAGTTTGCCTTCTTCTTTCTTTTTTCCCTTCTTTCTTTCTTTCCTTTAGTTGGGTTGTTGGTTGAGACGTTTTGGTTGTTGTATTATTTTGGATGAGGGATGAAATGGGTCCTATTGATACAACGATGCTGGCTCGTCGATGTTTTGTTACATTGTGTGTGTATCGGGTATGTGCGTATGGTTATTACGTGTATATTGTGGATGGGGTATTTACGAATACTGTAAAAGGGTCCTTTAGGATAGGATGAGATGATATGGTGCGTAGGAGAATTGAGGAGGCAACAAGCAAGTAAGATGGTGGTATCTTCATGTATACATGAAGAAGACGAAGAAACCCCTGGTACTTGGTAGGGACGGCGGTGGTATTAATCTAGGGCCTAGGCTGCTTTAGACTCAAGACCGAGAACTCCTTGACAGGCAGAGCAAAAGGAGAAAAAAGAAAGAGAGAGAGAGAGAGAGAGACAGAGAGAGAGATAGAGAAGGAAAAGAAAAAAGAAGAAGAGAGGAATTTATAGCCCAGAGCAAGGAGTGGTCAAGCAACTTTAGTTGAGTTGTAAAGCTGGGCCTGTCATCTCAGATGGGTTTTAGAGCTGCAATTGCTTGGAAGGGCACAGTTTCACTCGCTCTCCTGTCTTGTTCCAAACTCCAACGCACAAATATACACATGCACACACATTGTACAAAATAATACACAAGACCTTCCACTACTCACTATAGATACACATACACATACCACTCTCTCGCTCTTATTTATTCAAGTTTCTACTTGGTCCAAAGCTGGGGAATATACAATCTCATAGCTGTCGTTACTACTCCTTCGTTTTATTGTATTTTGTGTTTTTCTCTTGGTTCATTCGTCTGCTGGAGACTGGACTGGATAATACTATGATACAGTCGTTCTTCTTTTATTCTTCTTTATATGTGGTGGTGGTAGTATTGTAGAGTTCAGGTTGAAACATCAAAACTCAAACTCTCCAAAGTAAAAAGATTTTCAAGTGTATACAGCGAGGTTGAAGGAGCCAGCAATGTGATACACAATGTGAATAATAATCATCGTAATTATTATATTGTGCAAACTCTAAGCGGACTTAACGTCTTCTTTTTTCTTTCTTGCTCAAGTGATTACATATTTTAGTTAATAACTCAATTAAGTGTTCTTCCTAATACATATAATATATGTACAACGAATGAAGCAAAGGCCTTACAATATTGGATTGAGTAATTATTGCTATCATTATCCTCGTCGCTTCTATCATGAATACATAGGAATAATAATAAAATAAATAAATACGTACTCGGAATTCGAGTCATTCTCCAAATAATATTGTTGTCAAAATGACAAGAAAACGTGAGGGTGGACAAAGATTGCTCTCACCATCTATATTTCTATTATTATCATCAGCATCGTCATCACCATCATCATCATTGTTATTATCAATTCAAATCGAGCCGATTAAATCAAATGGATAATAATACTGAATGTGGTGCACTCAGGATTGTCAAGTGACTCAGTGTGTGTTTATCTGTGTGAAATTGTTGCATTAAATACCCATAATTTTCATAAATAATGTCGTGTTGACGAAAAGGAAAGAAATCATTGAAAAAAGTGGGATGTTAAAAAACAAAAGAGGGGGGAAATTAGTTTGGATATGATGGATACAATTGTTGATTTTTTGTGCGCACACACTATCTATATATATATACATATATGTATATATAGATAAATTTTAATGTGGATTGATAAGAGTTGAAGGAGAAAAAAGTTGAATACAGTTTTTGTTCTTTAAGTTTCATATTTGAAAGAAATATAGTAGTAAAAATATAATACTTGTGACTAAAATGCCGGAAAAATCCATGACTACAGGTAGTGGTCCAGGGCTTCCACCTAGTCTGAGTTTTTCTCCATTTTCTCCGTTCGGTGGATTGCCAATGGATCATCATCAACGGAGTCATCACAGTGTTTGGGAACCTCATTCAGCCGCCGCACATGCAGCAAGGTTTCATGCAATTCACGGGTAAGCTTCCACATTCAATTATATTACAATTGCTACAATCATTATTATTATTCTATATATGTATTTAGTATTTTTTATTTCATTCCGATTCCTTTTTTCTTCCTCCTTTTAAATAATAATATTCTTTTCTTATTATTATTGGCATGATTTCTAGACAATACATTTACTACATTTTTGTGCATCGGATTATTTTATTTTATACATGCTCATGAATGCTTATATTATTATATATTTATGTAAGCGCCGTTTTTGTTTCTGTTATTTTGTCATGAAAACGCTAAATAAATAGTTTCCCTACTAGTACTATTTTAATTATACGATACACATGGTATTCACATATTTACCACGAGCAAGTCAGCACTTAGGGGAAATTACATTGTTTGACCGTATGAGTTTTACAAGACACAGACCATGATGGTGTTTCCATATATACCATGTACATAGGCTCTCCCTCTCTGTTATAATTATCGACATTATCGCCATGAGTTGAGAGAGCTAAAGTTGTGCACGCTAGAATTCATTCAGTTCTCTTGTTCTATTATGAGAGAGAATTATAATACACATTATTATATTGTATTATTATTATGTGTGGTGTTTGGTTGTTAATGGAATGAGAATAGAGCAGCCGAAGTTTTAAAACTCGACAAGTTTGTAATATTTTGATGGCAAGGCAATGTAGAATCCTAGTAAATTGTGTCTGTCTGCATGCGTTAAAGGAGTTAAAATAGAGTGAGTACATTGCATTGTGTGTGAGTGTGTGCTGATAGTGAAGAAATTATTCACGCTAGGCTAGCTAGTAGCTCAGTTTACATAGCACAACAACATGCATAATATAGGCAAATGTACATAAGTAGTGGTTTTTATAACACTGTTGTCTCCGTCTCTCTGTTGTACAATACACTGTATTATTGCGTGGAGCCAGCACTCCAGAGGTGAAGGCTGGAAAATTGCTACATTCAGTCAGCGTAAAGCCCAACTCTTGTTCGTCTTCTTGTTCGTCTTCTGCTTCTTTCATATTATTCAAACTTCAAAAACCAATGCAATAGATGCAGCAATAATAATATATAGTTAAAATGCATAAGCGAGTGAAATAGAGAAAGAAAAAAAGAGAACAGAGGAAACTCCGACTTGTATTAAAGTAAATGGATAGGAAAATGAACCGGAGTGCATGTATATATGCATGTACTATATTATACAAACCTACGCTCATAATATATGTATAACATAATATGACAATCAAAGTTTTAAAAGAGAGGGAAGTCAAATGGTAATGTTTTTGGTTTGACTATGGAGTGGCCGCTTGCTTTGCAAGCAACGTGTACGTTTTACTTGCTATATGAGCCGATTCCCTCGTCTTTTTTCTCCCCCATTAAACACGGTTGGTTTTGACTCTTATTGGAAATCATATGGTAGTTAGTTTCATTCTCTTGGGACAGCCTCATATAAAGACTGATGAATACGTTATTATTATGCAATGTGGTTCTTGGGGCCTCTCCGTTCATTTTCTTGGAGAACCACAAAAAGATGTGAAGATCAAGTTGAAAGTTGTAGCTGGAGAGTGACTTTTCTTTGGTTGGGAATTAAAGACGAACGAGTGGTGACCACCACTATCACTTTTGAATGTTCATCAAGCTTTTCGGATAAGGTTACATACTTCTGGACTGTGGATAATATACGAGAATTATTGGAAGGAGCTCCTCATTTCCAGAAACCAGAGGAGTTAATGAAGTGAAGAGAGTGACCAAATAGAGGAAAAGAATCAACCCCAAAACGGTGTTAAGAGGAAGACTCGGCTTGACTTGTTTTCACCACTTCGTTTGCCACCTTGTAACCATGTCAGTTCCAATTTCATTCTACTTCATCTCGAAATCTGTTTGACTCTTTTTTTCTTTCGAAGTAAAGAGAAGTACCTTTTTTTTCCCAAACTCTTGAAGCAACTTTAAAATTTAAAACGTGTAGAGCGTAGAAAAAGTATAGGATTTTTACTTTGATTAGGATTTGAAACGGAGAATTCTCGGGGTTAAACTTTTCAATTCTCAAGCAGTAGCTGTAGGCATGTATGAACTATGAACACATGTCTGTAGGTGTGTATGCATGTCATGTGCACGTACATACGTACATACGCTTCTTTTGTTTTTATATAAGGTCTTTGTCCCTGTGTACATTTTTCGTATCGTAGTTTGTGAATGTTTGTATATATCTTATAGGTACGTAATCTATTTATAGGACGCGTTGTAAAATGTGAATGTACAACTAGTTGTATTATTATTATCGGCCTAGTTGAGTTGAAGGTAGGATGTCAAAGGGAAAAGGAAAAGGGAAGAACAACGACAATGATGATAAGAATAATAAGGCCTTTACATGTATTTTTCAAAAGTATTATTATTCTAGTAAATAGAAATTCTAAAAATGAAGCTAAAACGTCAGTCGATATTACATAGTTTTTACGGTATAACCATTTTGGTATTGATCACCTGTGGCTGCTTATTTGTCAGGGAGGAGATATACATATGACTTGACATCCAAATACTTTCTTAATGGCAATACAATCACTTGCAACGTACATATTTACGTTGAAATATGACTTATCTTAACTATACATGCGTATAGCTTTTTAGAGTTGAAGGTTTGGGAGAGTTGTTTAGTATTTCTAAGCAAAAAAAATAGAAGAGTAACAACATTGACTTGGTGAGTTTTGAATATGATTGAAATTGACTAGAAGGAAAGAGAAAAGAAGGGAGGCAGAACTCGAGTTGCTCTCGCTGCTTAAGGAAGAGTAGATGACGACGACTTTGATTTTGATTGAATTGAAGTGGGTAGGTTTGAATAGGGATGCACGCTTCCCTGTCATACTGCTCCCTATATATATATATATATATCTGTCTCTGTTAACTCTAAATTTTTGCCTAGAAGCACCATCAACTGGCATAAGCATACGAGAAGTCGAAAAGAGGTAGCCTTAGAGCAGAAGAGGAACGTGAGGTAGAACAAAAAAATAGAATGTCGAGGATCGCAAGTGCACGTTCGTCTTGATCGTTGCACTTGTTGCAAATGCACCAAAAGAGCTAATGAGCAGACCAACAGCAGTCAGGAGGAGGATGATTATGATTGTAAATGATGACGACGAGCTTCTCAAATGTCTTACTCATCTTTGTAAATTTTTCTCTTCCTACATTGTTTTTAAATAATCCATAACTTGGGATATTACTTTGATGCCAAATCAAGAGGGGTTTTATTACAAAAATCAGTTTTCTTGTCTTGTATCTTGCTAAGACCTTCTTATCCCTTACCTTTTGTTATGATATTCGACGGTGAAATCTTATAACTGGCTTGTTAAGCTATATATGTAAAAATTCATAATATTTATAGTGAGTAGAAGTAACTAACGGGAACAGAGACTAGACAACTAGACAAAAAACCATCTTAGGCTACAAATACGAGTGACATGCACATAATAATAATAATAACAACAAAAATATGTTATCGGCTTCATTTTCATTTTTATTATTAATATTATTATTATTATAGGAAGAAAGCTCATATTTAAAACATTTATTTCATCCTCAAAGAAAAGCCTTGTAAAAATGTTTATATAGTAAAACTACATTAATGAAAGAAGCATCAACAAAGTATCAAATGTCTAGCCTGGGAAAACGACAAATTCATCTCAAAATGTTATTATTTTTACTTCACGCGGAGTTGAGTGTGGATGATGTGAAACCGTTCAAAGGACTGTCGAAGAACTATAAGAAAAGTGAGATGTGTAAGGAAATTCAGTTTTTGAAACGGAGGCGGGAAAATGTATGGTATCTTCTTCTTCTTCGTCGTCTTCGTCGTCTTCTTCCTGAAACTTATATTTTATATATATACTTATATTTTTTGTCTGAATAGACAGATAGATAGATTTGTGGATGATGTGAAGTCGATAGTAGTCGAACAGTCACTGTTTGGACAAGTGAAGAAGCCCTTATGATGCCATCATGTAGAGAACAGAAGACAGGAAAAAGTATCTCGTATTTCTCTCCCTTTGTTTGCTACTACGTTCCTCATTGCAGCATTTGAGACAGAGTCAAGATTCTTTCTGAACTCTAGACGGACAAAAACGGAGGAAAAACGGATCTGATGAAGCCAGACGAAAAAGAGGATTTTTTCAAACACCCTCTTCAGTAGGAAAACGAAGGAGGATAATGTTCTTGAGATTGTAGAAGTTAGATGTTTAGTGAGGCAGAGCATCTGAAGGGTAGTCATCGAAAAAGACAATGTCATCAAGAGCTCTTCTTCTTGTCACTTTGGATAAATTCTCTCTCTGTTTCTCCTTCTTTGTAGTAGTGAACGTAAATCTAACTGAGGCTGACTATTTGTATTAAATGTTAAATGTGTTATGTGCAGACAGGGAAAAAAATCAAGTGTCAAAGAAGAATATAAAAGTCTGTTTTCAAGAGGTCAAGAATCTTCGTCTTTTTTATTCAAACCATGTATACTATGTTTAGTGATTTGAGATTCAAGTTCATGCATTTGTTTTAAAAAACTTCAACAGCAATAAAAAAGTAATAATATTTTGGACACTGTCATTTTTTCCCTCTCTTTCATCCTTCCTTTCGTCTCTCATCTATAACGTTACAATTTACAATGACGAAGAACAGAACCTTTTAACTATAAACTTTCTCATCTGTATGGATCTATAAAATTGTACACAATTTACACGACTTATGCTTTGTTTTCAAAAACTGAATAATATTATGATAACATTGTTGCATAAAACGACTCCTCCAGTTTTGTGATGTCAAGAGTCAAGAAAACAAGTTCTCAAAAAATACGAAGTTATAGAAAGAATTCGAAACGTAGTTTGAAATATTGAGTGGAAAAGCCTACCATAAGAGTGTAATTCAGTGTAAGGAGAACACACACAACCAACTCACGAAATTCATGAACCGGAGTTAGTAAAAATCCACAATATGGATAATAAATATAGAGATAGATGTGTCCATCCATGTCCATGACAAAAGTTGGTACATAGGTTTTGTCTCGTGTTGAGTTGACCCTCCGAAATCAAAGTATGCATTTAAAACTGGAAAGTGGCAATGCAATCCGACCCAAATAACAGGTCATAAATACAGTCAAAGAGAGAGAGAGAGACTCGATAAATTAATGGGGCGAGTGCCCTATCGGAAAACAATAGCCACAGTATTCTGCTCAAGTCAAGTGTGGCATTTTCTGCCTTTTCGCCCCAACTTGGACACTCACAGGGAGAACTTACATGTGTGAGACCTTTCCAACTGGTGCAAAGTCATCCATTTTAGGTACATATGCATATGTTAGGTTTTAGAATGGTTCTAAATAAGTAGAGAAGCGAGAAAGAAAGAAGAATTTGAGAAAATGGACCTCTGCCCCTAAAATAAAGTCTATAAATTTACGGCAATATGCTAAAGTACCTGTTTCATTTCCCTTTTTACTTGTCTCTCTCTCTCTCTCTCTCTCTCTCTCTCTCTCTCTCTCGCTCTTCTTCAATTACATCCTTCGACCCTACATTCATGTCTCCATTTCAAGGAATATACCTATACCAAGAATGAAAATCTCAAATCCTTCATCAGGATTATAAGTGAGAGTATAACATTTTAAATTTAAAGAGTATGTGGTGGGAGACTGGAACAAACTTGTTGCACTTGTCGTCGTCGTCTTGGTAGAGTTTGTCGCCGTAATAATAATACAGTAGTAAGATATATCACCTTGTTCCATGTAGTTTTAACCTAGTGGCTGAGGATAATTTGCTGCAATAATTTGACCTTTCCTCATGAGGAAGATTATGAAGGGGACTGACTGACTGACAATCGTCAATCGTACATCGTTTGTAGTATGTACAGAATATAAGTAAAGTCATAGGAGTGTAACATACTCATTTGACGGAAGGATCCAGGAATCCAGGGATTAAGTCGACAAATCCTTCCAAGTCCGACTGTCGTATTTCGTATTCTTTGCCTTTCCCCGTGTTGTATTGTGATATGACTACGAGACTACGACCAAGACGGTAATGATGTATTGCTAAGGCTACGCGGAGCTCGTAGGTTAGTTGTGTGCTGTGTGTGATGGAACTGATGGGAGTTTGATGGATAAGCTTATACGAGGTGGATGCTGCTCATACTTTGCTTATTGTTATTATTATGATTCCATTGGCCGTGCATATTTTAATGTGGTGGTGGTAATGGAAGCGAAGCACATGGGATTGAAGGGGGGCTGGTCCATACTTAATGATGATAATACATAGTTTCAGAAATCAGAATTCAGACACCGATGACGACGGACTGACTGACTATATATATATTATATGCAGTATTCTGAGTACAAACTTATACACATATACATGTAAACTGTACACTCCTATCTAAAAACTATAAACCCTGTAGTGTACGTTTATGAGTAGGTATTGGATTTGTATACATATGAATTAGATTTATTCCCATACGTATTATTAATTATTATCTTCGTCATAATTATTGTTACTATTCATTTTATGTGGAATTGAAAGTTTCTTGTCTTTTTGTTATTTTGAACATTGGTTATTGAATTCTTGAATTCAATATTACGGAATCATTCCTTTTTTACATCAGCGTGTTCGTTGCCTGTTGTATACTTCTAGTCTATTGATTTGGAGTCTATTTACTTGATTTGGAGCTTTAAATTTGTAGATTATTACTTTTTATGTTTTTTTATAAGAAACAAAGAGGAAAAAGAGTTAGGTATATTCTTACATTCAGCAGATATGTACAATAAGCACAATGTACTGCGATGTACAAAACATAGAGCAAGTAATACAACAGTTAATGTAAGAGTGAGAAGTAAAACTATTGGCATCTTTATTGACTCGTCGTGCAGCTTAATCAGCGATCTTGTGTTGCCGAAACTAAAAGAGAGAGAGAGAGAGAGAGAGACTTTTTACGGAGGATCACTCGAAGCACTCCTCTCGTCTTGATTGCCTCCCCTGATTGCGTGATCCTTCTTTTTTTCCTCCGTTTCTTACTATCCAACCTACCCAATTTCAACTTGGAACTTGGATTCTCCATGCTATACAGTAATAATAATAATAATGATATGCATATTATGTTTATATGTGAATATAGACTTGGGACAAGAGTGTAATGTTGTAGTGAAGAGTAGCGACGTGGTAAACATCTAATAGTAGCATTTTTACTTCCGAGCGTTCTATTCTTCATGCTGATGCTCCTTTGGTTACATTATTTGACTTTTTCTTCTTCTTTTTCTGATTTATGTTGGGCTGTAGTAGGTAATGGTATAGTGGATGTACCAGGGGTTCGTCTTCTTCTAACTTGTGTAGCGTGTTTCTACATAATGTACAAATGCATCGCTCTTGTGGACGCTCCTTTAAAAATTGATATTATATTTTGAACCTTTTAAACCTTTCTATTCCCTTTGCGTGTTTTGGCTTCTTTCCGTCTTCCTTTCTTTTTTCTTCTCATCCTACTGATGCATTATATAAAGTGATCAGGGGCAAAAATGGATCACGGGTAAAAGAGTATCATTAATGAAAATTAAGCGGGATAAAACACCTAAGCCATTGATTTCTCTATTTTTAAATGACAAATCTGGTTTAACAAGCATTCGGTCTACTCAAGTTCAGAAAAGCAAATAAAATCTAACCATATTGTCTTTAATATTACCAGCAAAAGTACTACTTCTCTAAATTTCGTAAATGCTGCCCCTGATTACTCTATTTAATATTACCAATCCGCCGTATACTGCAAGTGTATGCAGTATTATGCATACATGTAATTGTATAGTGTTGCTTATAGTGAAAGAAGTCGTGTTTATAAGATGTTAAAAAGTTGGTTTATGCATTACAATTTTATGCCATATGTAAGCTTTTGAGAAAGTCTGGCGAGACAACAGTCAAAACCAACTGGAAAAAGAGTCCAAAGAAATAAAGTTGTTGCCGCCGTATTTTTAGGTTGTAATAAGTTGTTAACTCTCGAGGTCTCGACCTCTTTCTCTCTCTCTTCTGACGCGTTACAATTAAATATCATCGTCATTTAGAGAAAAGAATTCATTTTAAGATGCACCCCCAAGTCATATTAAGAACGAGAGGTTCTTTTCACATTTTTTTTCGCCTTCAAAGTCTGTCGTTATAGTTCTCCTTTTTTCCATAGGAATTTACATGATGATTTTATTTTGAGAGTTATAACTGTCACCGTTATTTAATTCGATGTCAAGAAGAAACTGAAAATTTTGCTGCCGAGAATAAGCCGAGAGAACTCAGACCCATTTAATGCAGTATCATATTATTCTATAGCTTCGTCATACAATACACGTGTATGCTATTGTAGACAATATTGTATACGACCCTAATAAATAAATATAAGAAGAAACATTACATTAGAGTTTATGATAAAATGGCAGTAAAAAGTAGAAAGGTCGTCGTCTAAATCTATCTTTTGACTCACTGACCTCGAATCACTGTCGTCGTTGGTCCCAAATACAAAGAAGAAGTGTTATTTTTCTTTGAAATATCGACGGATTTGGTATTCTTTCCTCGTGGGACGGTTATAAATGTGGAAAGGAAACGACGGTGATCGAATATCGAACTCTGTATATTCCCCCATAAATAAAGAAGGCGAACTGGAGTAAAAGGAAAGGCGAAACGGGATATTATTATTATTATCATGCATGCGTGTGTATGTTGAAAATGCTATTACTGAAACTATTGGTGGTGCTGTTATGTAACTGGTTGATGTGTGAGTTACTGGAGAAATATTGCATTGCACGTTACATAATGAATTGAGGGAGAGGAGAGTTGGAAATAAGGGACAGTTAACAGCAGTTGGAGTCAATGTTTACCTATTTGTCTGGCTGTCTCATTTGTTCTCTCGCTCGGTGTGGTGGAGGAGAAATGCAAGGAGATACATGCGCCCAAATGAGGAGCTCTTAAGTTATCTTATTTGAAGCTTAAAGGAGGGATGAGAGGGAAAAAATCCGTTTAACAGTCTACTAAATGAGCATAATTTTCAGTGTCTTTGCCTCCTTCTTTCTATGGCAAAAGGGTTAACATTCAACATTAGTTAGTTGGTTTTGCGTCATCATCATCTGAGTGGAGTTTTGAGAGAGAGAGAGAGAAAACTCAAGACTTTGTCTGTATTTGTGGAATGATGTATGAAGTCGTGTAATGAACGTAAACGTATGTTTTTAAAGACATTTGCCAGACTCCTCACAGTTGAAAAGAGAGGAAAAGAGTATGAAGGATGACAAAAGTATAGGATTTATAGAGTGGGTGCACTAAAGATGTGTTTTCTCTGTTCTCCAAACTTTTCTCTCAAACAAGTCTCTTTTTCTCCCTTCTTTCTTCGTCATCAATGAGATAATTTTTTGACTTTGTTTAGGCTTGGATTTCTTTAAGTGACTGACTCTGCATAACAGTGTTACAGTGAATTTCGAAAATGTGTAAGATGAAAAAATAGAATTTTCTTGTTATTCTTTCTGTTGTACTCTTCGTCAGAAGGAGACGGATCATTTTCATAGTTTTCTTAGATTTCGGCCCTAACAAAAAGAGGTACAGAGAGAAAGAGAGAGAGAGAGAGAGTGAGAGTTTGTCTGTGTGTTGGCAAATAATGGAATTTCTTTGTAAGAACCTAGTTGTTCCTCTTTCTCTCCCTCTCGTTCTATGTGTACGCTTATTTAGTCGAGTGAAGTGCACACAAACAGAAGTTTAATTGTGTATAAGTTTTGTAGGAAAAATATAGAGGCAGAGAATGCCTCACATCTGGTTCATATCCGAGACATGAAGAATTTTTCTAGAATAAATTTTTAACAGGGAGCTGTAGAAGTTATCCCTCCAATCTTAGCTCCTCTCCGCTGTACAAATTATATTTATGTGACGACAACGACAGTGACAACGAGAACAAAATATTTGAAACTATTCTAGTTAGATGTTTAGTAAAACCAGAGTAGGGAAAAAACGGGGACGACGATGATAATGATGAGCAAGATACAGATGATGGCGATTATGATGACGCAAAGAATTTCAGAAGGGCCTTGCAAAAATTCAAAATCCTTTAAATCCTTCGTATTTTTTCTTCTTGCTCATTGAGAATTTGAGTTGCGGATTCCCTTTTTCTAGCTACTGACTTTAGTACCGCTTTGTTTCTATTTATTTTGAGAGACACATGAACCTGATTTATGCATAATATATATATTATATATGTAGTACTAACAATACGGAGGATGAAATTGATACAAGAAAAACTCCTCAGTTGTAGTGGTATTTATGTGTTCATGCATATGGATATGAAGGTATTTTTTAAATGATAAAATAGTAAAGGTTAACTTCATCCATCACACTACCGACTGTATTATATGTTATATGGGCGTTAAGTATGAATAATATACAGGGTGATGCAGTAAACTTTTTAAATTTCTAAAGTCTTAACCTACAAAAAGGAAAAGACATGTGAGTTAACAGAGTTAACATGCCCGTCGATATAAGGTATGAATCTTGAGGAGTTTTCAGTCATTTTAGTTGCAGTGACGTCTTGTAGCAAGGTTGAAGAGACTCTAAATGTTTTAACTTTCACTAGAATCTTGAAAATGCATGCATTAAATATCAGTAATCGGAGTGGGAAATTCTACACATTGTAATCAAGTCCTGCTCCAATTTGTAAAAATGCTTTGTTTAACTCATCTTTATCCTATCACCCTGTATATATATTTAGTATTGTAATGTAGATATAGACGACAATGTGAAGAATAAGAAGGTACATTGTTTATTTTGTCAGATTGTCTTTGTATAAAAGTGACACGAGTATAACATGAAGAGAGTCTGAAAGCTTGTAAATCTTTTTTTCTCCTGTTCCAACTTTGTTGTCCTCTTCTTCCTCTTTGTTTTGCTCTTGTTCATCTCTTTTTATTGAGAGATGACGAGGAGAGATGGAAGAGAGATGGTGAGTGAGTAAGTGAGAGAAGAACGAGTTCTACTTGTGAACAGTTTGCCCGGAATTTCGATTGTTTAGTCAGACTCTTCTTAGTTGAGGAATCTTTGTCTGGTATATGTAAAAGGTAGTTGTTCTTGGTAGCTTTTCTCTCGTTCTGCCTCTCCAGTCAACAAGATACATGGAAGTACAAGGCAAGGCGACAAACACAGAAATGGAAACAGAGATGCATTGTTGCATTTAGTAGTGACATTCTCGTCGTCGTTGGCTGCTGCTCATGCGGTCGCTCTTCCTAAGTATTACCCTTCTTCATCGTGTTCGTCTCCGTTTTCCTAGGGCTGCTGGTCCTACATTTTGCCTTTTACATCATCCAATACAGCAACAAATATATATTATTATTATAGGGGGTTATAATATGGACAAATAAATAAATGAATAAAAATACTATACATATATAAGCATGTAGGCAGACACAGGCGTACAGCTTTGTACAAGAAGAAGAGTCCTGGAAAATTGAGAAAGTTGATGGAAGGGAAGATTAAACAACTGGATTCGGACCTTCTTTTTTCTCTGATTATTGTGAAGGCGTAGTCTCCTCATCTCTTTCTTGTTGGCTTTTGGACTTTTTTATCAACAAGTTGGTAGACTTCATCTTCATCGTCTTATGTCCGTTTGTAGGCAGGAGGGGCATTTTTACTAGTTTACTTTTGTTAAAGCTTCTAATCTATGATGGTTCACTCTCTCCATCTAAGGATAAGTAAGAAAGTACAATATGTACAAGGAGGATGAGGAAGGACTGAAAGAATTGAAGTATGCATAGCGTAACTCTGTACATGTTGTATATTATTTTGTATAGAACAATCTATATAATGTACCTATCTACACACATTGGTTGGGAAGGGGAAGGAAAAAACAACTTCTATAGTCAGTAGTATAGGTAAAAAGATCCTGGACAGGACGACACAATAAATTACAAAATGTTGACTATGAGCTAGGATTACCTTTTAGCTTTGTCTACAGCCTCTAGTCTTCTCTGTATCAAGCTTACATACTACTTACTATGTATATGGTGTATTGTTGCAGTTGATGTTATACCTTTGGTATTGTTGTGTTGCCTGGCTGGCTCAGGAGGAAGGGCAAGTAGCATAAAAAGAAAGACAACGATGCCAAGACGTCAACCAACACCCCTACAAACTATAATAATGTAACGCATAGGCAATAGGCATAGAATGTGAAGAAAATCTATGCGTGTATTGGTAATGTCGTTTACATTTCTGTCTTAAGTATGTACGGTATGGAGGGTATAGAAACAGTTAAAATTGAAGTGAAAAAGTCTTATGTAATAACGACATATACGCGTGAATTAAGTAAGTACGCAATCGCCGGGACTCATTTAATTGTTCAAGATAGGGAGAGGCAGAGAGAGAGAGATAAAGGAACTGAAATGAAGGAGAAGAATTCAAGTTTCACATCCCAGGTGTTAAAAACTTGGGTAGTTTGTACCTCTATAAGTTATATTTACTGCTCCTTCTCCATTCTCCCTTGGATACTCCACTTTTCCCCATAGGTTCATCATCAGTCTCACAACCTCTAATATAGTTGTTGTTTTTTCCTTCATCCGAAAGCCTTTCTCTCACTTCATTTTACTCTACTCTCCTGAAAGCACATTGCAGGAATCAAAAACTGTAAACTGGATTTTCCTATTAACAGCATACACGTAAATAATGATACATAATTGTAATAATCTTGTGCGTGTAACATAATATGTATTATTGATTTTTTTGCTAATGTAAGAAACAAGAAGAAGTAGAGGGCGATAGTATTATGAATTAATGCATCAAAGTTCAAGCCCATGCCGTTTCATATGGTGAGGAAATAGCACCAACTCCGTGAATTAGATTTGCTGGTTTTGTTCACCCCCATCCTTTTCTCGCCTATCGTTTTTCATAGTGAAACAGTTTAGAGATTAGAACAAGTAAGTGAGTATGAGATGAGTGTGATATAGGAGTGACTTGAAGATTTCATTGGCATTGGCGATTCATGATAGACTCCATTTCGCTTGTGTGTAGATAGATAGAATAAAGATAGGGATACATAGAGGAGTGAGTTGTAGATTGCAGAGTAATGAATAGGTTCTTCTTCTTGGGGAAGAATAAAGTGAAGGAGAGGAGTACAAAAGGGAGAGAAAGGGTGGTGATGAGGTTCTATGGTTGATTATCTCCTCAGCTCGTCGCTCTGACTCTCTGTGATTAAAATTCAGAGCCGAATCTTCGCATCATAACTTGACGCTAATTGAGCTAAACAGCTTCACACTAATAAATTTCGTGGGGTTTTCACCATGGAAACTTGTAGGGTCTCACCATAAATCTCTGAGCATGTCGCACTCCAAATGTTGATTACTCAACTGAATTCCTCGTACATCTTGTATGTAACATAGTGAAGAGAAAGAGGAAGAAATGTTATACATTAAATTTTACATGAATAATCATTCATAAAAAGTTTGTTCTTCTTTCGCAAGTATGTAATAATATCTACAAGATGTAGTAATTTAATGTAGTAGCCAGTTGAAAACTAGTACCATCGTCGTTAGAAACTAGAATCAACTACACACAGGGTGATACAGAAAATTTGATAATATAGATATTACATATGAAAATTAACTTGTAGAGCAAGATGCAGATAGAATAGTAATAACAATAATAATAACAATGATAACATTCTGTTCAGTCTAGCTAGTCCAGCAAGTTGGAACAGCGAGAGAAAAAAGGATGAAATATACAGAGAGGAGTAATATATGAGAGTTGCCAAGGGAATGTCCGCCGTTTGATATACATATTTGCCTATATGAAACGGCTGATTTTCCTTTGGACTTCGTCATATTGTAGATAGATAGAGGTTGAGCGAACGAGCGAGAGGGTGGTTGGATCCACAACAACAGCAACAATAATAATATACAACAATAGAATTAAAATAAGAAATTGAGGATCGGCTCTCTCTCCTTCATCGCCGCAAGTGGAGATTCATCTCCTTTTATTAATGGGTTGGTTGGTGAATAAGACATTTCTTCTCTCCTCTCCTCATCGTCTGGTGATTATCTCGTCCTCCTCTTTCTCTCTCTATCTCGTTTCGTCCCCCGGGCAAAGTTTTCTTCTTTCCTTTCCTTCTCCATTCGTTCCAATCTCAAGCTCGGTTTTGTATAATACAAACTCTTTTACCCGATTCTCCTGTGGAGAAAAGAATCTTTTCTTCTTTTCCTGGTGCTGTTGTTATCTGGAAATAATTTATGCTCCTGAAACTAAGTAGTATGAGAAAGGGCGAGGAATGTCTTTTTTTTTAAATGCGAGCGGGTCACGGACTTTTCATTATTTACGACAGGGTGACAGGTCGGCATGCAATTTTTACTCTTGTTTTCCATCATTCTCTATCTCTACGTTTTCTATCCCTCTCTCACACAACCCTTTTTCTCCTTTTTTTTGCAATCATTTAAAAAGTCTTCAACTACTCATCTCATATTTTGTTGTTTGCTCACGAGGAATGTTATTTGGTTTGACTTAAGATGAGCCTTTTAACTCAAGAGCCTTCTTTCAAGGAAGAGGTTGGAGTTAGGAGAGGAAGTCAAGTGAAGAGGATGCGGAGAGTTGATATTGTTTTTTGAGTAGGTTTGCACACAAAGATTTATTGAGATCTTGAGACCCTTTGGAACATATTAGCTTGATGTTAATGGGACGATTTGTTTTGTTTCCCTCGCTTAACCATCACCACACCCTTTGAGCAAGAAGAGAGAGAGAGAGAGAGAGCGAGAGAATGACAGATGAAGAAGTTGGAAGAGGAGCACAACACACTCGGAATGTAACAACTATTTCTGTGTTGTTGTTGTTTGTTGTCGTTGTCCTCATGTATAATCTTCTGTGGCATTGGCAACTCCCCTGACAGGCAATACTTGTGCCACCATTACAACTGTGTTCGATGGAGGATCTCCAAGAAAGGAGAAACTGATTGATTAATTTTCTTTTTCGGATGGTCAGTACGGCAGGCAGTCAGGCCGAGGGAATCTCCGGTTATACAGTATGCTTGATATAATATATAATATCAGTTCACAGTGACGTTGTGTATTGTGTACCTTGTGTTATTTATATCAAGAAGTGTCTCTATAATGTATGATGATGGTTGGCTTTTGGCTTGTAACAAAGAGCCGTCCATTGTGTGTCGTCCTTAAATATTATTGTGTTCCTTCGACTATAAAATGGGAAGAGATAGAGAGAGAGAGAGAGAGAGAGCGAGAGAGGGGGGGGGATCAGTGAGTGAAGGAGCGACGAGCTGGAAAAAATGGGAATTATTAGATAGTGATGGTCGAAAGAGAAGGAGAAGTGAAAGAGGAAAGCCACCTGTTGAGTTTAAACCAGCGGGAGAGCGAAATCAAGTCATCAAATTTTGCACGAGAACACTCATTATTTGCATTCGAAGAGATGTTTTAGAACGTTTACCCACGTCTCAGCATTATTCTGCATTTCTACTTATAATCATCTTCAATTCTCGTATAGACAGACAGTCAGTCTGCAACACAATAATAATAATAATACAATATTCTATATTACATTGAGAGAGCGGAGGATTGATCAAGATAAAGTTGTATCTCTCTCAGCAATGTATCATTACTCTTCGTATGTATTATGTATTAGGTATTGCTAACGGCTTCAATGGACTCTTTTCAACCTTATTTATCTCCCTCTTGTTTCTCTCTGTCTCTCTCTCTATCTCGTTCCATGTCCTTCTTTTGTTTAATGGAATGAGAATCCGATGGTTACATTACATTTAAGAACCAACAAAACGTAGCGTTACGGTTTGTAAAGTAAATTGAAATGTTAAATTTATGTTCGAGATGTTGTGTATTACATGTTTATAGTTTATACAGTATTATGCACATGGCAGCCTGTCTCATCCCTGTCGATATTAAAAGGAGATGGAAAGGGAAAATCACTAAAATATTTCATTTGTGGGGACGGGCGCATAATATTAAGTTATGAGCCAAGTAATGGACATAATATTTTACTCTGTTTTCTTTGTCTATTCTATAATAAAATAACCATTGAGCCTCCTTTTCTGGTTTAGAGCTACTTTTCTCCTTTTTAAACAAATCAAACCAAAATGGAGTCGGAATGTATGTGAATGTACATATGCATAAAATATATTATAATATAGTGTATAACGTATAACGCATGTATAAACAAATAAAAAGTATATTACAGATTAGATGGATGCTTAACCGCAACTATTTGCATGCTCAAGATGCTTCAATTTCTAATATTGAGCATGTTGACTCATTGTTGTTATTTAGATTTAGATGAAAAATAAGGTAACTTCCATTTTGATTTAAATTTAAAATTTGCATGTGTACACTATGTCGTTATGTCAGCTGGATTGATTATTATTGATTGTGTGGGGGTGTCTTGCATAATTTATTAGTAATATTTTATTTGTTATCGAATTTGATTGGTATAGAACAGAAAAATTAAATTTGAAGTTCAAAGTATACTTTTTTTAAGTATATGATATTGTGTCCCTTCCTTTGTCGAAATCCCGTAAGTAAACATACGTTTGTCTAATAGTACATACAAAAAATGATATTGTGTTAGATGAGGTGGATGATGATGAAACTGAAAGACGGCACAATTTGGTGGCTCCCTGTAATTTTTGTCCAAGGAAATGGATAGTTGATAGTGAAGCTCATTTGTGAATCAAAAGAGGAATAAAATCAGCCTCAAGGAATAATCCTTTTGACTGTGTGCTCTTTCTCTCCTTTCTGGAGGCTACATTACATCCACAATCCACATGTCATGAGGCTGCCTGCAATTGGGCGTTTGGCTTAAAAAGACTGTATATATGTATGTTGCATGTGTGTAAAACATCCACATGCATCCAACAAGACATCTTGTACGCATAGACACAGAAAGAGTGAAGTCATGAACGGCAAAAGGCGAGAGAGAGAGAGAGAAAGAGGTTGCATAAAAAATAAATTTTCATGGCCTTGGTTGGTTGTTGTTGTATTTACGTACAAAGAAGACGCAGGGAAAGAAACGAAGAAAAAGAAAGAGATAAATAGATAGATATAAGAAGATGCCTCCTCACGGAGTGAGCTCAAAGAATCAGAATCTCCACTGGCTGGTCAGTGGAAGTCGAAAGACGAAGACGTAAAAATTATGATGTGATGAGAAACTTAAAGGTTGCATCCTCGTAATAATTCAAGGGAGGAGGAGGAGGAAGAAGAAGAAGGGAAGAAAGCTGTTCCAAGGGCTTCTGCTGTAAATGAATAAAGATGTAAACATTGTAGAGGCTCGCTGTTGTGTTAATTACTCCTGAACATTGAACGAATCTTTTTATTTCTGCTGCCCAACATTTTATTGATATTTGATATGTGCATGGAATGTACAAGTCATGTCGTATATGGAACCTTTGTCCATGTGAAGGTACCGACCAGCAGGGAAGGTTTTCATAGTTCATACTACAGCGTAATATAAAGTAGCAACTTGCTCTGTTATCCATCAACTATGCACTATGTTCCATGTACAATGTACAGTGATCTTTTCCTTTTTCTTCCTTCATCTTCGTCTCCTCCTCCGGTAGATCGATTCCTTTGCCTTTTCTTTCTCCATATCTTGCCGTGTGGCGTTTAAATATGTGATCATATTAAGATGCATTTGAAACTCGGTCCAGGTTTTGTTTATTTTTTAAAACTGTAGAGTATACAGCGTATCAAAGAAATCAGTATTCACTAAAGATAATGAATTTTGTAGCAAAGAACAAAGCGTCGTTTTTTTACAAGAAAAATGAATTTTTGGCAGATGAAAAATTCTGCGACTACAATAATCATCTTGAAAGGACTGTTAAGAATATTCAAATGCTAAAATCTAAAATAATGTAATAATTTTCTAGAGTTGTGAATTTTGTTGTGGAGACGTGTTATAATTCTCCTTTTGAGCAGTACTAAATGCTAAAGAGCTTTTGGAGATAGATAGGAACGAGTAAGTCATTGAGTGAGGATAAAAGGAGGAGGAAGGATGTGAGTGAGACTCTGACAGATGTGTCATGAGTTGAAATTTAGTGGGGAGAATGTAGAAAAGAAGAAGGGTTGAGGGTGGATGCATAATACAGAGTATGGGTCTCTGGTCTGCTTTGGAAAAAGAAGAAAAAGAAGAAGATTGAAAGGATTGACTTGATTCATTCAGTCTATTGAATTGAAAATTTTAATAAAGGAGTTTACATTCCACACACTATCCTCAATTTGAATATTATGTTGTGTGTTCATGGCTCTTCCAAGTCATCTTCTTCTGCATATTATATAATATTATGTGGAAATATGTCTATGTACACTTTTATAATGTATAAATATGTAGATATTTATGTGTGAGTCTGCAACTATGACGACTGACGACGGTATGCGCAGAGGAATGGAAAGAAAAACTGAGTTTGCTATCATCATGATGGAAAATGAAGACAATTTTCTTATGGCAGGTTTTATCCTGATCCTGTACATATTGAACAAGTTCATTTAAATAAATCATTCTGTGGCTCATGACGACGACGATGATGTTCTCGCGCTCTCTCTTACAATATCTCGCCTGCTTTTTCCATACATGAGATTGGCCACTACCCATTCAGCTTGACAGTATGTATAATATTATTATAATAATCACAACCTGTATGTAGCACCGTCTGTTTTTTAAGTATAATGTTTAGTCAATCTGAATTTTGAATGTTGACGATTAGTACGCTGTAGTAGTAGTTTTGTTGTTGGACAGGTCTGGAGTCTGGACATTTTATCCCTCGTCTACTCTACGTCTCGAATATATTTGTAGTAAATATGTAGTATACATCATGCAACATGCATAGGCATTGCTTGAAAATTTTTGATTGTCGATGTAATGCATGTATGTTTACACGTTGAGATTCGAGATATGATTCGCTTGCTGTTATATTTTAAATCTTTAGTCACAGGGGACTGTTGGTGGGCGGAAATGGCTAATTCAATTTATGATCAATCTTTTACGTAACTGTTTGGAAATCAATTAGGTTCAAGCGAATTCATTTCTTCTTCAATACCAAGCTTGTTTTCGCAATAATATAATAATAGACAATTATAAAGTATCTAGCAAAAAAGTGGTGTTCTTCATCTCTGTTTAATTGAAAAGGGAATAAAGAGCAGCCTCTCCTCCTTTTCCGTGCATAATGCATGTATGCAGTTGCATTCCAGTCTTGTACCATGTGAAAAAGATAGATACAAATGTGAAACAATGAACTTTGTTCTAATCTAAACTGACACTCGAGGAATTTGATTCTAAATTGGAATTTCGCTGTATACTTACTTCCCTGTATGTTTTAACCTTGTACCGACGAAGGGGAAACAGTGTGTATTTACACATCTTTATCTCAACTCGAGGCTCTTACATTGTTTGGAGTATACCTGAGACTTGCGTTACATATTACATGAGCGAGCGGATGGAGTAGAAGATGATGACGATGATGTGTTTATATATATTTAGAGATACTTGAGATGTGCAGAGTAGACAGAAACACCTGTTTTCCTCAAGCTAACAAAGCAAGCCAAGCCAAGCCATAGCTAAAAAGGTTTTACAGTTCACAGTTTTGTATCATACTGAACTTTGAGTATGAGCATTAAGATAAAGAAAAAGTGAGATCTAGGTTTTAATAAATGGTTCCATGGACAGACTGCCTGTAAAGGTGAAGGCTTTTCCCTTTAATAGTAATATTATTATTAATAACCTGCACTGCACGAATTATTATGAAAATATGTTCGTATGACCAACGATAAATGGATAAAATGAAATGGAAATCACCTCAGGCAAGGAGGAGTTCCATCCATTTTTCCTACTAATCCTTTCTCATGTGTCTGCATGTTTGCTTTTTATTTATGTACTGACTTAATGAGTGTGAAATCCTTGCTTATCCACACAGACCAAAAACTATATTTCTGTATGCGATATATTATATCAAGACAATAGAGTATCTCATGAAAATGTATCAGTCCCATGGAGTACAATGCTAATAGTGTAGTTATTATGATATAAATAATGAATTGAATGTATTGTATTGTAACCTTAGGTATATACATTAGTTGTTAGATTTCTGTGTAGACATGTCCAAAATGTTTGTTCTGCTTGTGTGTTTGAGTGCGCAGACCGAGTTAGGGGAAACACAAATAGTCCAAGCAGTATGCAGGTTGTACAACACATAATATATACATATGGAGTATGGTATTCACATTACCTTAGAAATCCCTAATTCATGTTACTTTTGTGCGATTAGGATGCTTGACTAGTCAACTCACTACTAATGCCGGTATGTAGTATGTACCATTTACAAATAATAATAATGCTCACGATGATGATGAGAGTGATAATGATAAGAAAAATATACAAATGAACGACGTTGTAGCTCAGTGGCTATAGACAACATACCTACATGGTATATATGTATAATGTGTATACATCTATTGTATACTCCATCTGTAGTGTGTATTGTATATAGTGTATATCATACAAAATATCGTACAATCTTGTCCATGCGCTTTACATTTGCTCCGACATTTTTTGACAGGTGCCCTGTCAAATTAGCCTGAACATGGAGAGCTTATGCTCTTTCCTTTTGGTGAGGAGAAAGCCTTATTATATTGAGTATTATTCAAATAGTTGTTTTTAGTTGGTTTCCTCAAGTGTAACAAGTAGCAAGATTCAGAGAGTGAGATCCTTCTTCTTATTTTTCCTTTGCCCATTCTTTGACTACTGGAATGCTGTCCGAATTCTATTGAAATACATTTTGTTGTATCCATCGTATTATTTCACTAGTTGTGTCTATGTGTATAGTGTATATGTACACAACCTATGTAATAAATAGGCATTTAAATAATATTATGCTGCCAAGTGCTATATAGTTGTGAATATTAGTTTCGAGTATTGATCCTTGTTCGAATATATATAGAATAGGAAAGGTTAAGAGGGTAACAAGTAACAATAGGGAACACACAAGGTCGAATTGTCCACTCAGTCAGTAGGAAATATTACCAAAGATTTTTGTAAAAGGAGAAAAGAAAAAGAGAGCGGCCGTCAAGGAGTTGAAGATTTAGAAGAATTCTCTTACTCTTTTCTGGTTCTACTTCCAACCATTCATACACGATTCTGTGGAAGACAAAATCTGGCCAGAAATCAGTGGATAAAAACAGTGCTGGTCTGTCATCTACCTACTTGTATATATATATTGGTAGATATTGTGTAAGTTTATATCCATCTCCATCTCCAACTCTGTCCCGTACACTGTCCATCTCTGTCCTTGGGCTGTATCATATTTTGAGTGCATTTATGCTCGTATGTATTTGTGTGTAATACTTTTGTCCTCTTTATGATGTTTTTCAATATCTAGATTCGAAACTACCAATGATTCCTAGATATTTGTTGTATGTTTTATAGTATAATATATATGTCTATATATATATTATGTATAGCCGAGAATGTTGTTCGTATGACACGAAAATCCGTATTACTTACATACTTTTACTTGGCTCGTCTCTTCCGACAAGACAACATTGTTACTGTATTTATTTATTATATGCGAGGAAAAGGAAAGCGCCGTCAATGGATTGGGATTTATGAGAAGCTTTTAAGTTAGAAAGAACCAAGAACAGTACAGTACGGTTTAACGGTTTCATTTCGCTACACTTTGACACCTTTGATGTCAGGCTATAAAGGTCTCTTCGCCTATCTAATGGACTCTGTTCCACCTTCTTCTATATCTGAGTGGTCCATTGGGAAATTATTTATTGCTACCACCAAGTCTACAATTAATTCTCGTCCTTTCCCGCTTGGACTTTTGACTCTTTCTCTCTCGTCTAGCAAACCAATAAAATTTTATGATATTCGGCTTAACTCGAGCGAGGAAATTGTTTTGTATTAAGAAGAGTAACTTAACAGCAACGGCAATACAGCCAGTGCATATTGTATGTTCATGCGGAACAAAAGAAAAAGTGAAAGAGATTAGACGGCAGTAAAATGATGTAAATTCAAATTGACAGTTTACAGTGCAGTTTCATATGTTGTGTGGCAGGAGCGAGTATTTCAAATTGAATCCGAGACAGTATTAATCTAAGTCTCACATTCAGACCAAGTGAATTGAAAGAAAAACAAATAATAATAATAATAATAATCATTCTAATAATAGAGATGTCTTTTTTTCTCGTTCTGGTTAATAATAGGCACTTAAAAGGGGATGATGACGCTTCTCGATGGTGTTTTTAATTGTCTTTGAGAGAAACCAAAGCATGAAAACAACGAGGACATTAGAATGTTACAGCATTGCTATAATGTCAAAATGTATGTAGCTACTCGTAATTTATCGTATTCCACGATGTTATAATGTATATCAATTCGTGAGTGAGTAAGTATTACGAGTATGTGTATGACTTGAAAGAATGTGATAGCGGTCATTTAGATGGCGAAGAAGGAGATGATGAATAAAACAAAGTATAAGTTTTGAGTTGAACGTGAGTAGATTGAAAATAAAAATGAGTGGCGGCTCTCGAGGTTGAGGACAGCAACTAATTGGGCTGTTGGCTGGATTAGTTACATGACATTATTCGGGCTTTGTGGCAACTTCAACTCGCTTTGAGAAATAGATAGTCCTGGAATGATGATCAAATGATGAGGGTTGAGGATCGTCAACAATTCCAAGTACAAATACAAGACGATTACTTCAGCTGACTGTGCATGCAGGGACGAAGTAGAAGCAACCGAATAAATGCTGTACACATTATACTTTTACATAAACGTTTTCTTGGTGGAATGAAGGGTGAAGGGAGGACAAAAAGTAACTTTGTTCTCTGGACCGGTTAGAAGGAGAGAAATGACACAATCGTCCCATGTTACAGTGGATAGTTCCATCTTAGTTCCATCTACGGCTGTAGCTACTCTCAATTATGCTATACGCTATACAGTATACAGTGTATGGCCTTTTGATGGATAGATAGAGATGGATAGACGTAATAGTGATGGTATATGTATATATACATAGTACAAGTTGGGAAAGAGAACAATAATAACAATAAAAAGAGAGAAGGAAAGTTAAAATGTGAAAATGCTTTAAAAGCAAAAGAATGTTTTGAGGAGTCACTCTGGGAGAAAAGAATAAGATGTCTTAGTGATTTGAAAAATTTACCATCAAACAGCCAAGTTAGATGCTGTGTTCATCATTGTACAACATATTGTATAATAGAAAAAGCAGAGAAGGAGTATGACTGAGTGAATGAATGTGACTTCTTCAGATTCGGATGGTTGGAAACCAATGAAGATGGATAAGAATAAAGAGCAAAGTAAACTCTTCTTGGGCAAGAAAAAAATTAATGAACAAAGGCAAAAGCATAAGAAGTATGAGGGTATTTCTCACGAAGTCGAGCATTGGGCAAAGGTATAGGAAATTACAAAAAATAAACATTGAATTTGACACTGTCTCAATGTACATGTACATACATATATGCTTTAGACAGGTACATTCGTTTTGTATTTCTCTCCATATCCAGCAAAGATTTGTTCTCCCCGCAATCACGTAAAAATGATTGTTTAATGTAAATGTGTTTATTTTTATTTATTTGTGTGAGGTTCCTATTATTGAAGCTCTTTTCATTGAGTCTGCCTTTCTTTTTATCTGCTCTTTTAGGGAGCGAGCGAAGCGAGCTCCCATTTGAAATGTCAAAAAAGCCGTTTTCAAGTTATTTTGACCCCATAACCTCTGCAGGTCAATCGGGGGCAATGTAGGACTTCCAAAGAAAATGATTCCCCTGATGCAGATGGGTAATTTTTGATGTATATACGGACATATTGACATGATGCTTTTGTTATGAAATACTACTTTTCCATTTCATTGCTTGTGCTCGCTCTCTCCTGTTACCCATGTTTATTTGTTACAAATATGACGGGATAAAAAAGATCAAAGCACATCAAAACAAATTCAAACAAGTTGTGTTATTTATCAAGGCAGTTAAAGATGCAGAAACAAGCCCGTACAGAGGTGCATGGCTGAAAGTGTTGAAGCAAGAAAATGTGTTGAAGCTTTCATTCTTCAAACACTCTTTTATTCATAGATTGAATATTTAGCAAAAGAAATAAACAACAAAAACAATAGTTCAGTTTCGTTCTTTTTTACAATATTCCCATCTAGGGATCTAAACTAATCCTCGAATAAAGTTTTATCTATCTATCCGTTCATTTTTTCGGAAGTTATTGTGAGACGGAGAAGCGACAGGCTTCTGGATTGATAGTTGTAGGTTCCTTCGTTTCTGTACAAGAAAACAAACAGGAGAGAAAGGAAACAAAAAAATGTAGCAGTTTTTAAGTACGTAAGCGTATAGATAATATATGATGTATGCAATTACATACATGCTACATATTTATTTTTTACTAGTTTATCGCTTGCTCTCGCTCGTATAAAGCAAAAGATGGTGTGTGCACTTGAATTTATTTACTGTAGCCTAATTTTCGAAACTTGATTAAACCGTATAATATATAATATGTACACTGTGGAAGATATTGACTATTGTCTGGAAGGCAGTTACGGATCTTCCTGTAATCAAAAGAAACAGCCCCTCTGCTCCTTTACAAGCCAGTCCAAAAGAAATAAGTGTGGAGCGATAGGCAGAGAAAAGAGAGTCTCCATCGAGGTTATGATGATGAGCTTTAATTATTTCTCCAGTCTCGAGTCAAGTGTGTAGATAAAATCAATGCCTTCATTTGTTAAGGTATTTTAGCAAAATTGAATGGAATGCAAGACTCTTCTCAAATGAGCATGAAACTTTAAAACCTCAACCCCTTCTCTCTCTTTTTCTTCTTCGTCGTCGTGGTCTACCTAACGAGCCGTGTTTTAAACTTTAATTAAAAACACGTTTGCAATTGTGTGAAGTTTTCTACAGCCCAGAAGAAGAGTCTCAATTTTGACTGCATCTCTATTCTTTATATATTGTTATCATTATTGTGCATGTATGTAATATGCATTTAGACTATCATCATTCTCCCGACGAGAAACGTTATGGAAAGGGGCAAAGGGAAAAGGAAGGAAGGAAGGTAATAGTGAATACAAAGTACATAAGTACATAAACGTAGAGAGAGAGATAGAGAAAGAGAGAATAAAGATGTATAGTAATAGAGCAAAGAAAAAGTTCAGTGTGGGCATATTATATTGCTATGAATATATTTTGTAATGTTGATGTTGTGAATAGTTTTATGCGTGCGTATAGTTTGTGCGTGTATCGAGTATGGAGACAGACACATTAGAAAATGTAGTTAGTGCCTCGTTTCAAGTCATCACGCTGTGCTGAAAAAGGTGTATGCACTACTACTACTACTGGGGAAGACGAACCTGACAACTTTTGGAAATTGAGGAGGATTGTTTGAGTCCGCGTAGTTGTTCGAGTCAGTAGTCGTCGTCCTAATGGCAATCATGACATAATGTACTTACTTTTTTACTTTTCACGCTAAAACTTTCAGAGTGTGTAAGTGTAGATCTGCTTAAGTTATGTTTTATGTCTCCCTCTCTCTCTCTCTCTCTGTTTTTTGTTGGGCTTGTTGTTTTGTGGGGAAAGAATGTTTACAGGCATGTGTGTTCTTCCCTATGAGTTGGTTCGTTTGTTGCAATGCAAAGAATATAGGAGTAAAGTACGGGGTGAAGTAATCGGCAATATATTAAGAGAGTTGTCACTTTTCTCTCTACAGGTGACAAAAATGGAGAGATATTTTATAAAGAGCTTCTCTCTTCTTTTTCTGTTCGTTTTATAATGCATATATATATATATATATATATATATATATATATATATACAATGATAGTATATATTATTGTGTATTGCATTGTGCTGGATAAGTTGTTGTTGTTATTATTGTGTAGTGTATAGAGACTTTTTGTTTGTTTGTTCGAATGGCTGCCTCTGACTTACGAGTTACGGGCGTAATACTCACGACATGGAAAAGTATTAGTGAGTACATAAATATTCGATGGGATGGATACCAACAAACAAACACACAAACACACATGAGACGTTAGTAAGTGAGCAATTCCATGTGTTTATGTGTATGGATAGGTAGGACATTGTTTCTTTTAGAGAGAGAGAGAGAGAGAGAGAGCTCCTGACAACTCTTGCCTCGATGCGTATTGACATGCATATAATAATATTGGTCATGAGTTGTATAGTGTATGTGTTATGCCTCCTCTACTCCTCAACTACCTACAAAGGCATATATCCATACGATGGAATAAAATACACACGCAAAAGTTATGAGTATATTGTCTGAGTGCGGGAATTTATTTGCCGTCGTTCTCTTCGGCCCGTTTCGGTGGTGAGTTAGGAGAGTTTTGACTTAAGAGAGTGTCGTAAGTGGACCATTTAGTAAGGTTTTGAGTGTTGAGTTCATTCAAAAAGGTTTCAATGATGAAGATTATTACGTACAAGAGCCGTGGCAAAGAGTCGTGGAAAGCCAAGAATTTTCTCGCTATATACTCAAGTAACTAAGTAAGTTGTGTGTGACTCTCTCGCTCACTCTCACTCTCTGGTTCTCTGGCGTTTTACTTAGCTCTGTAGCGGAGATTGGTGGAATCCAACTTGGGTGGTCTATTTCTTTGCTCGTGCCTCCTAGCACGGAGTGACGAGGCGGAGCTCTTCAGCTTCTTTTTCTTCCTTCTCATTCTCTTCAATCGCTCGCAATTGAGTTCTCATTCTTCCGAGTTCAAGTCTTCATCATTTTCATTTCAGTCTTGGAAACTAAACCATACGCGCTAGACCAACTCTTGTTTTTCTCCACTCCAGTCCAAAAAATCTATCCATTTAACTATCTCCGCGCTTGGACTCATCGTAATAAGACTACAATCCAAGTTGAAACTCCTTTTCTGCTCTCTCTTCGTCTGTTCGATTCGATTCCAATTCAAAAACGATGGGGTGCTCATCCGACGTCTAATTTCAACTGATTGAGTTGTTCAACTTTGTGGAAAATCCACTTTGTACTCTTGTACTCACGTTTTACCCCTTGATACGATTGAAAGATAGATTCGTCCATGTGCTTTCTAGTTGGTTTTTTTTTGTATGAGGTTGTGTCAGTGCAGTTGTTGTTCCCCCTTCAAATTAATACTTGGGAGAATCCTTGTTTATTGTTTGTTACATTACTTGTTTGTACAAATCATCAAGCAAGTCAAGGCAAGTTAATTGACTTGAATTAGTTTCATTTCTCAATCTCTCCCTTGCCCTGGTTGCTTGTGTGTGTGTTTTTATAATAATAAAGTCATCATTCACCTGGATATAACCGAATTGACGGTGGGAGAAAACTAGAAAAAAAATAAATTGAATTATATCGTCTGCATGACAAACAAGATGATAATGGTTAGAAGAAGGATTATAAGATATCAAATGGATAATTTGTGCCGCCCATTCGATTCATTGTAAATAATAGCAGCATAGAAATGGTGTAGTGTGTATATGTATACCAGTTAGTGTGTGACTGGTGACGAGTCGTTATTTGTCGTACATAATTCGTTTGGTGCACCTATTACCTTGTTTTTCTATAATCTATGTAATAATGTGTGTATAAATATGTTCCTCTCTGTGTAGAGTGATTTACTTTGTGGGAGAACACCTTTGAGGGGTAGTAATAATAATAACATGAATTACCAAGTATTAAGTGAAAGTGATGACTCTTTTGTTCATACAAATGCCCCCCTGATTTCTCACTCTGGTTCATACAACGATCAAAGTTTTATCCATCCCATGCGAATACATTTTAAAGCAGTGATATTTCTTGTGGGATTCTGCCGGTGAAAGTTTGTGTGGATCTTGTCATTACTTTGATTATTAGCGTCAGGTTTTGTGTTTGTGTATATATATATATATTATATATATATTTGTGCGCTTCTTGTCAGTGTTGTGTGGTGGGACGGATTCAGTCAAAGTCGAAGGGGAACTGAGAAAGATGAATGAACATGTGTGTGTTCCCTGATTTAGTGTAGAGTCGACGGAGGAGTCATGTTAAGTATTCACAAGTTGTGGTGTCAAAGAGCTGATCTAGTCTGACTTACGAGTACGTACGAACGAAAGGAATGAAGAGAAGGAGTTTAAACAACATTTTTCTGCTCTCCTCTTCTCATTTTTCTACCTATACCTCCAAGTCGTCTTCATCTTCGCCTTCTTGTTGTTGTGGTGAGGAGAAGAGCTTATCGTCGTCACATTTGAATCTTTGTGACCCTCTCGCTCTCTTCTTGTACTGACTAACATGGGCTAATTTTAGTTTGGCTCTCGCTTCTTTGTAAAGTCTATATATACATGCATACGCTGGTGTGTGCCTATTTCTCCCTTTCCAACATGATTATGTCTCTGCCCCTGCTTAATATGTGCATGTATTTTACTACTACTACATACTACTGCTTCTGCTACTAATAATAGTATTACACTTCATTCATACTTCCCTCTCGTGTTTTCTTCGTCATTATGTTGTTGAGCTATGTACTTTCTGGGATCCTCCCGTCTGTGGGAAGTTGAAAGTGTGTGAAGTCTGGAAAGTTAAAGTCATCTCAACGATTCTTCTTTGGATTCAGTTTCTTCTTCGCCTTCTACTTCCTTTCTATCTTCCGCCCGCCCGCTTGTGCCTTCCTGTCCTCCGTCATGTGTATTTTTCCAAACTTCAACCTGAAACAAGCAAACGGAATAAAAAAAATGTGCCTGTCTAACGAAAGACTTGATGAAAGTTAGCTTAAAATTGATCTGGATATTGATGCCTCCACGAGGAGCTAATGACACAAGATATTAAGTATAATGACAGGAGGAAGGAAATATCCGTTTGGGAAAGGGTCACATAATATGTACGTATACATGTATCAGTCTGTATAATATAATATGTGTTGTATAATATGGCTCGATGCTCAAAGGACTGCCATGATGATAAAATGATATGTAATGATATTGAATGGATCTTAATGTAATATCTCAATTAAATGTCTCCAAAAGTGTTGTGGTTAATTTTTTTTTAAAAAAACGCTGTCCTTCCAGATCTAGTCCATTGTTTTCATATTGTGGATGTTCATATTTCGTCTCACCTCTACTGCGTTTGGTTTTGATTGCGGTTGTATTGCATCTTATACACGATCTCCAGCGTCTACATCTTAGTTGTACCTATTACCTATACATAGAGTTTTAAGAGTCAGCCAATGACCACAGGGGCTTTTTTCTCCCTTTTGGTTTGCCTTCGAAGTTTGGATGATCACGACGAAGTTAATGAGACGGGTAATTCTACTGCGGCTCATCTTTTTTTTCCACTGTACGTTTTCGCCAAATTGTAAGAGTTACGACGGAGGAATCAAGTGGCCCAACCTCTCTCAACGACTGTGGATTATGGCAGACTCTACATCACAATCTTTTCCCTTTTCTATTCACTTCTCTTCATTTTCTGTGCAGTATGTAATTGTTCAACCTGTACTTAAATACTTTTCGTGGAATTTTTCAAGTTTATTCCTCATCTCATGTTTATTCGATATTCGATACAGACTGAGTTTTTGCCTATCATATTATATTCACTTTGTAAAGTAAGTTTGTGTACAGTTTACAAGGTTAAGGCAAGATTTTGGGCAGTTACGTACCTTCCATGATGATGGTGATTATTATTATTATTATTAGTTTTGTATCTCTAAATTTCGTTTTCTTTCTTCCTTATGTCCTACAGCGGTCGAAGTTCTCATTGACTGTGTTATGTGTGTGTATATGGAAGGAAGACGGAGAACACGAAAATGAAAGGCAAAGGACAACTCGGAAAGTTATTTCGTTTTTGGTTTACTTACTTTTTTAATGTTCAAGTTAGAAAATGCTTTTCCATGCATACAATGCAAGCAAACATGTGATTACATAGATTACATTACGGATTTTACATTTTCTGTGTGTGTGTATATGGCGCAGACAGAGAAAATGGACGAGAAATGAAGACTTTTCTATAATAGGTTGTTATTGCTGGTTAAGTTTGCCTTGGTTTGGTTGGCCCATAGCTAGAATTACATTCTTTATTATTGAGAGTGTGCATTTGGATTTGGAGCCTTTTGAAAATTGCCGTTTTATGGATACGTTTTTGTGCATATAGTGTACATACTCTTCCCCTTATCTGTCTAAATACCGGCATAGCTAGCCGTTTGTGTACTTACCTCAACGCTTGATAGAAATAAATGCTCGTGTGTGTGTGTGTGTGTGTGTGTGTGTGTGTACCTATATTATGTTTCAGCATATAACTATAGTGGCAGAGAAAGGTGAATGAGACATAGATGAGCAGTGTATTGTGTACATATTCATGCATAAGTGTGTACACACTACACGGGTTATATATTATTATCACATGGATGGGTTTTTGAGTATTGAGGAATATTTTGCGTTGTGATATTGTACCTCTCTATTTCCAGTCAGTCAGTCACGCAAGAGACAGAATTTAGGGTTGTTTGCTTGTTGTTCTGTCTTCGGACGGACGAGAGGACAGATTCGTTCTTTCTTCTTAGTTTTCCTTTTCTTTGCTTGGTTTGTTTTGTAGTTTTGCTCTTTATAACCTACCGAGTTGGCTGCTAGGTAAAGAGGAGAAGAAAAAGAAGACCGTGGCACGTTTTTTCCTCATCTTTTCAATTCTGTCTGCCTTTCTGTCTTTCTTTGAACTTGACATAAACTGTGAGGTTATTTTGTGGCTGCTCTGTTAGAAAGATGTTGGGTTAGTTACTCAAGGAATTTAAAATTTCACCACAGGTTAAAACTCACTTGATTCCCATTCTTGATGCTCCTCTAGGCTCATATTTAAAGAGTATTATCTACAACATCAGTTTTATTATTTATTATGTATTAGCAAGAGATATGAATGTAATATTTGTGTATGTACATGTGTGTCTATAGTTATTTTGTATTCCATGTCAAAAATAAAATGGAGAGAGAGAGAGAGAGTAAGAAAGAGTTCTGAAAGGGAATTCTTCAAATGTCTGTTATGTGATGCCGTCCAACAAATAATAATAATAAAGTAAAGGTAAAAAGGCAAAGTGCGTATTCATTTGTTGTTGGACTGGACTGACTGGAGAGGAGAACCCGTTAAAAATAATAGGGTCAGTTAAATCGTAAATATGGTATGCATCACATGGAAATGATTCATGTGAGAACGAAAGAGAGAGAGAGAGAGAGTCGCCTTTTCTAGCTCTTTCTGTGTTGCGTGCTACGTGTGTCATGATTAACTCAATCACGATTCGAAAGAGGTGGGTGAAAACCCCACGGATGTTTGATATTGAAAATGGTGAAAAGCCAACGAGTTCTCGAAAATAATATATGCATGTATGTGTACTAACTAAATCATGGATATGACATAAAAAGTGATCAGTATATTTGATATTTGCTTAATATATTGTACACAGATAGGGCGTATGTACATCTACTTTGATCAATTTCTACCTACCAAAAAGATATGAACTTTTAGCTTTTATCCAAAGTCGCTTGTTGCCGTCGCTGTTGCTCGATGCTCAAGTTAATGTCGATACATACGAAATACGACGGTACACTCTATTTATTTATAATACTACATATCATCCACCTCCATGTTCTGGCGTGTACATAATATTTTCTCCATACAGAATCAAAACAAAACAAAAAAAGTAAATGTGTAGAATGAAAGAGTAGAACAAGAAGGGAACTCCTCTATTTCCATCGTAGTTTTTTTATTTTCTTTCTCTTTCATCTCGTAATCGTATTTCATTATCGGTATGGTACACTCTTAGTTATTATATTGCGAGCGCCGATGAAGAGAAAGAAGAGGAATGTAAATTATACTGATGATGACTTGTCTTAAGCCTCGACTCTCAAGTGTAGGTATAAACAGAATAAAGAGATGTAAAGAAGAAGGTGAAGACCATGGCAATGAGACAGTTCTCTGTCTATACACTCATGTTTGGAGATTGAGCAGTCTGTAGTTTAGTTGAGGGCAAAGTGAGTGAGTGAGTATTCTGCTCGGTGGTTTAGTGTCTGTGTGTGTGTGGAGAGAGATGAATAATATTCTTTACTTCACAACGTTAAATCTAAAGGCAACGAAAAATAAATAAAAAATCTGGTTAAAATTCATAGAGTGGGGTGGGGGGAGCAAGGAGCAAGTCAAATGTATCTTCAATGTACGTACTGCATATACATACCTATATGCAAACGATTACATGTGTATTATATGGGGGGTGAGTAAAGTATTATATTATATTATTTAGAGTTTTGACAGTAGCGCCTGCGGCTTTGTGAGTAAGTCTCACTAGTCTCAGGGTGATCAAGGAGAGTAGAGAGAGAGAGAGAGCGAAGGAGAGAAATGAGTGAGTGAGTGAGAGTGAGTAAAAAAGACAAGCTGGAGCTGATTTTAAGAAATCCCGAGATGAAGTTACTTTGCTCAGACTTGTTGGTTTCTATCTATCTTGTTTTGTGCTGTGTGTGTAGAAGACTATTGACCAAGACCGGCTCATAACTCCTTGGCGAGAAGATGAAGTTATTTTTCATGAATCTCTTGATTTTCTCTGCCTTTCTGTACAGCGGTGGAATAGCATTATATTTTAACCACCACCAGCCAACAAAACCTACCATTAAACATGCTGCTTGTGACTCGTGTATTACTATCATTACACAGCGTGAGAAAGCTTAAGGGCCCAAGCCAAAACATGTAAATATGCTGCAATGCTCGCCCTCTTCTTTTTGTCTTCTATGTTTCTTACACGGACCAAAACAATGTCTTCATTTTCAACTTGCTCGAATACGCCAAGAAGACTTGGTGCCATTACCTTTTACTACTATAAATCAGATCAGGTGGCCCCTAATTATCATCTCTAGTTATACTCTCGTGAAAAACGCGATAAATCTTTATAGAAGAACCGTAAATTTTACCTCACTGGCTATATTTATATTGGTTATATATTTGTATAAATTTTCTCTCCCCCTCTTTCTTTTTTTCCTTCTCTATGGAGGATAGTAAGGTCTTTTTCTCTCCGATCTTTTGTTTTTTATGCATTTGTATAGTTACTCCCTAATATAGAATCAGCTTCTTTCGTGAAAATCAGTTAAACGAGACTATTTAGCTATTTTAAGCGAACTCCTGTGAAGTCATCTGAGCATGATCACCATAATATGATGTGATGATAATAGTAATGATAATAATGGTGATGATGATAAAAGGGAAAGATCATCAATCCTCCATAAAATAATAAAGATGCATAAGTATGTACACGTATTTCTGTTCCTTTTCTTGTTTTAATTGTCTTTAGAAGACCTCTTTGTCTTTATTTATTATTGGTATTTATTGGAAAAGGAATGAGAATAAAACCATGAGTCGAAGAATTATATTGTAGAAAGAAGAAACGTGAACAAAGTAAAAACTCCACACATAAACTTTTTAACCCTTCTATTTGAAAGGAAAAGGAACTCTATGTAAAATAAAAAATAAATGAGTGTACATATATACCTACATGTGATAATAATTCATGTATGATTATTATTGTTGTGTAAAATGTAAACTACTCGTTAGTATTGTTTAGTATGGAATGGAGAATTCACTCACGACCAAAGTCAAATCCAAAGCCAAGTCATCATTATCATCATCATCATGGCCATGCTAATGATGAGACGATACAATATATATAATATAGAATACATAGTACAAAATGTTCTGGTTTTTTTCCCCTCTTCTTTTCTTCCTCCTGTTCCTCTTTTCGAATATTATTATGCTTATGATTATTATTATATTCCTGCTAGATTTTACAAGTTGTGATTGTGTACGAGTCAAATAATAATAAAAGTTTAGATCATTTACCTTTTATCCTCCTGTAATATAATAAGTTTGAGGTCAGTGAGATGTGTGTGCGATAGAGATCGGACTCTGAGGAGAAGAAAAAAAGAAATAGCAAGACGGTTGCGGAGAAGGCAGCACATTTGATGTGTCTTCGATAAGAATGAGCATGATTATGCCTAGTCAGTCAATGATACGAGTCATTTCTGGTTTCTGGTTGAGTCGGGTAGTTTTTTTATCCATGTCTCTCCATATTCTTCTCTCTATTAGTCTTCTCCATTGCTATATTTATATATATAGCAAGTGAGTATATATATGTATGCTGTATGTATCATACAACATACTGCTCTTGGGGAGACGTCTGGTTGGGACAAAATACATGTTTTTATTCATATAAATATGAGTTGTAAGCTGTAGATACTCACATCATTGAAAAGAGGATAAGAAACTTATCATGGTCGATGATGCTCAACATGTAAACGTGAATTCGATATCGTATATTTATAGAACATATAAAGTATTTGAGCTTCAATTATGAAATAATTGTTCATGATTTGGAGAATAAAAGTGTTATTAATGAATTACCTGTTTGACATGGTCTATAAAATCCATGTTGTAATACTAGCCCTCCATATTTAGCGAATATTTTATGTGTGGTAGACAATTTCCATCATTTTGTAAAATGGCTAAATTTTCAAAAAAATTACAAATTCGATTCACCTATTGGCTCCGTACTCCTTTGAAAAAACAGTTTTTATATGTAAGTAGGTGTGCATATTATAATTATTATCAAGACAAGCATGGGGGATATTTAGACGTTATTTGTGGATTGTGGATGAAAATACGTAATATCAAACATTATTGTTTGCTTTTATTTGAATACAGCAGCAAAATACAGAAAAAAAAGAAAAGAAGCGCAGTGTATAATATGTAGAATAGCATCCTCCTCGTTCTTTGGGGGAATATTTGTTGCAAGCGGTGTCTTTTGAGATTTTGGTATTTTGTGAAGCAAAGAGTCTTCATCATTTTGCTGCATTTTGTACACATACTATATGTATGTATGACGCTGTGTCTTGAGCTTATTATCATATCCTATGCATCTGGCTATCTGCCTTTGAATATTCTATACACAGTTTATTCTATCCAATAGAATCATCTACACAAATATCAATGAAGGATAATTTTTGAGAGATTGTACATGTAAGAAAAGAACAAAAAAGGAAGGGAATATAATATGTATAATATTCATTCTCCGAAAAGAAGAATGAAAGGGAATCAAAATCTCTTCTTCGTTTTTCTTTGATTATTAGACATTTTGTACAGAGAAATACGAGGAAGAATTTTTTTTCTCAAGGTGAGGAAGAAATTGAAGTGGTCGACTTTAAAGAAACAAAAAGAAGATTGAAGAGAATCGAATTGCCCTCCACGTAGATTTTGAAGACAGAGAGAGAATGAGATGTGGTCTGGAACAGGAGCTGCTACATCATGATCTTCTTCTAGTTGCTGCTGCTACATTTGACTATATGTTGGAATAAATAAATGAACTGTCTGACATGGAATGTTTTTTTATATATTTTCCCTACTCTGTAGTTCGTTCCTTTCCTCCTCTTGATGAGGATATGTATGCACAATATGTGAACTGTGTATATAATGATATCAAGTTTGACTTCACTTACATTGTAGATATTCCGAAGGCTCCCCTCGTTGAATGCTAATGTGCTTCTTCTTTTTCCACCTCTTCTTTCTCTTTCTGTCTTTTGGCTTTGGATTTCTTATTTCTTATTTGGGCTAATGGAACATGACTGACTGATGTGGTTCATTTGGTATTTGATTTTTTTGAATTGTCTATTTTTTTTTCCAGGAGACTGTCAGTTAGTGGAAGTGCTCCAAGTCTGTCAGAACTGTCGTTGCTGGCTGCTCAGCAGAGGTCGGTGCGAGGAAGTGGGAGTGGAGGAGTGGACGGGGTTGGAATCGGACTCGGAGCTACAACTCCCGGATCCGCTGCAGAGTTACATGCTGCTGCAACGGCGGCCGCTTACAGTCGACTTACCCCATACATGGACCCTTTATATTCCTCCAGCTTTCACACGAGTCCCACTGCTTCCTTAAGACTGAGTCCCATCGATTCCAGAGGTAACCAACCGTTCATTTATTTATTCGTTGTGTGTTATGGTTATTTCGTAACCCGTTTATAATAATGTTATTCGTTGGCATTTAGGTAATTTTTTAATGCCGTATAATATTGCTCTTTATAGTAACACAAAAAATGGAGAAAATGAAGTGCTACTACTAACGTCATTGTGATGAAAACGATTATTATCCAAAGTCCTAATTAATTATGCTCGGTGGTGATGAAATCTATGGCATTATGAGCACATTGTGTGTAATCAAAATAATTATGTTAATCAGCATCTCATTATCATCATTCATCATACAATATACATAATGTGTATTCTTCCCACCGTATCATTATTTTGGGGGTAATGACAAAATTATCTTGATTTTTTAAATGGACTGGTGTGTAGTTAGGAAGGAGCGCGTGATAGATTTTAGCGATTGAGTAAACTTGGAGTTAATGCGACTCGATATGAGTTTAGGTAGAAATAAAAAATCTTCACGAAAAGAAGAAGAAAAGCGAGCAACTGGAGGAAAGCTTTAGAGATAGAGAGAGAGAGAGAGATAGTGAGGATGATGAAAAGATATATATTCTCGTTGCGTCACAAGTTCTCCTCACTTGGTTTTCTTCTTGTTGTTCCCCCACGAGTTAGATTTACGAGATGATCCATATGGATAGATGATAGGATCGAATTAGCATGTTAAATTGCACAGTTCCTGTTCATCTTTTTCATCTCCTTGGTCTTTACGAGAGAATGAAGAGTTTTAAACAAGAGAGACCTTGTTTATTTGTTCTTTGCTATGATGGAATTGAGTCGAGTGGTAGGCGCGCTCTCTTCTCATTCTCGCTTCAACTCTTTTTTTTTCATCTCGCGGGAAAGTAACGGAGATGAAGGAACAGAAGGTAGACACATGGCCTTCTACTTCCTATCCGTCTGTCCATGTACAATTCCATGTTGTACAATGTATGTTGACGGAGTTTAGGTTCATCCTCCGGTTTTCTCAAAAGGTATCTCATTTCTTTCCTCTTTTTTTCATCTTCCTGACGACGGAGAAAGATCTCCCTTTTTTCTTCGTTCCCCATTTGTTATACTTACTCAATGTTGTATGTTATATGCCTTCTGATGTTTCAAAACCTTCGCTTTGAAATATCAAAGTTTTTATGCAACTTTGTTTGTGTACTACATTTGAGCTTACTTTTTATTTTATTTTACTGAATTCGAATTATCTGTATTCTGCATAACAAAACATATTTACGAGTTTAGAGAATAATAATACCGATAATCGTAATATCTTGCATACGTAGAAAATGTTAAACCTTGTTGGTAACTCTGATTTTTGTGGTTGCTCCACGTCAGAATTTCACAAGTTACAGTAAACGGTGGAGAGGTAAAAAAAACTGTTTCCAAATATCGCAATATTTTAAGAAAACGAGTCCGGGATTCGGAGAAAGGAGGGGGAAAAAGAGAGAGAGGACAAGCAAAATATAAGTTAGGAGAATGTATAAAACTATTTAATTTATGAATACTTTAAACCAGCAGACTTTTCATATGGATGAAAGGAAAGAGTTAAGCGTCGATTCCTATACGTAAAGTACAAAGTGCGTAGCGTAGAAGTAAAGTAGCATGTTGTTGTTGTTGTTTTTGGGTTGCTGATTATGACTTGAACATGAAAGAGGAAGTGCGTTAATGAGTAGCTAGAGTAGGACGAACGAAAAAGAGAGATGGAGACAGAAGGAAAGAGTGAAGCGACAGTCATGGGGTGGCTGTCGGCTGGTAAGATATGAAAATAAGGAGCAGGTCGGATGAAAATATGAGAGGAAAAGTGACAGTTTTTGCCAGACGACGACACTAATGCAATCCAGTTGTGGCCAATGTTTATTTTTCGGGGCCGTTTGATTCCATGTAAAAACCGGATTCGGCATTCCGTACTCCCAACGCACCAGCAGCAGCCGAGCAACATAGCCCACTACATGTTTGAAATGAAAATAATATAGGGTATGAGTGCATGTACTGTACACACAATATATAATGATAACATTTTCACAGGATTCCACATGTAATACATGTCATGCATGCATATACATTGTATACATATGGAGATTTAAAAGGGGGACATTCCATACGTCGCTACTCGAGCAGTACACCCATAGAGTGAAGCATAATTTGTGTGACATGAGAACGACAAACAAGTTTTCAACTTTTCCCCGTCATCGGCATCATCATCTCTTTCTGCTTCTCATGCACAATTATACGTTTACCATTGAAGATCAAAAAAGCATGCTCCTCAAAAAATCCTTTTTATACACACATTTTAGCTAGGTAGTTTTTTTATATGTGTGGAGTCGGTCCGTTTTCTATTTCTTTATTTTCCATTTCACGAGTTGAAATGAAAAGCGACATTCCTTTGGCCTATTTGGGTAACACGTCTAAACTTTGGCTTTAAGCTGAGAACTTGAGTGCTTTGTCGACTTGCGTGTCCTACGTGTCTCTACCCGCATTACTTGATTTCGACCTAAGTGTATGTTATGTTATGCACTGATATGTGCATAGGTATACAAATAAAGCGTGTGCCACGAATAGCTTATTGTGAATATGTATATCCGAAACGTGAAAACGTTTTGTGGGTGCAAAGGAAGGGAAAGGCAGGAGAAAGAGACGGTCTGAAAAGTGATATAACGATATGTCGTCATCGTCGACAACATTGACGATGGCAATGGCAACGAGCACAAGTGGCAATGAGGCTCGCCACTTCCAAGTCCAACCGACGCACGGACCTATAGGAAGTAAGCCATGTATAGCGGACCAACTACTAGTTTGATATTGCACAGCTCAATCCGCTTTGTCATTAGCACACACACAATGCTTGGTTGGTAAAAGCAATGATAATGGTAAATGGTGAAGTGATGATGATAATAATTCATTTCCTTGTGCTCAGCTCAACTGTCTAACTTCACTCTTTCACTTTGAGTTGTTTTCACATTTCCTCGTCTACTACAGTCTTTTACTACACTCTGAATCAAACCATCAAACAAAACGGAGTTAGATGGCAAGAAGTAAATAAATATACAGTATTTTTAAGGTATTTATGTACCACTCGTGTTGTTGTTATTATTCCAATTTCGGTACATGTACGATAAGGTCGTCGAAAGTACATGCGAAGGAGCTTTTACATGCCATGTTCTTCCTTGTTGTTGTACATACCAACTCCCAATTTCTATAATAGCTCTTTCTTCTCTTCGTGGACACAATGTATTTATTATGTACAATGATAATAATACATTTTATTATATCGCTTTTCGACCTGCTGTCATTCACAGCAGAAAAACCAATATTGAATATTGTTTTGGCGCATGAATCTTCAATGTTCAACATTGTAACGAGCTTCGGCACTTATAAATATGTACATTCATATTTCACTTTTGGGATTAGCTTCTAATAACTATGTGCTGTAAATTTAGGTAAAAGTTAAATGCATGCATTTCGGGGGAGAGAAACACAAGAACAAAGAATGTCTGTGTACAGTGTACCCAAATTGAAGCATAAAGTACGTTGATATAATACATTGAATATTGAGCACCTTCTTTATTTATTTCTTTCATTTTTCACGCGAGTCTCTGTCGACTCGCTTTTGAGGTTGTAGCGTGAAAATCTAAATGGGATTTATATAGTCGGAACGAATATTAGAGGAGGTGGAGGTTCAGGGGAGGGGATGACAATCAGTCAGGGAATCTAAATCCGCACGCGCCCATTCTTTCGTACTTATTCTGATATTAAGAGTAAAACGTAATGTAGTTTATATAACTTGTAATGTAATATTACCACCACCAGCAGCACTGCCACCACCACCACCATTATGAAGGATAGAAAGAGGAGGAAATTGTGTAATGAACTATCAATAAAAGAAAACTGCTTTATGTAGTTTTGAGTTCAGTTTCCTTGTTCCTCGCCTGTCTTGTATACTCAAATTACCAAGTAATTTCATGTGAATGTGTAATGTGTACTCATTGTCCTCCGCCGTCGTTCATCATCTTTTATGAAAATCCTTCAGACTCTTTTATGTATGCGTATATGCAGGGCGCAACTGATTCAAACTTAGCTATTCTTTCTATGATGTTACTTTAAGACTAAAAAGATGTTGATTATTATAATTATCATGGTTATGGCCTGATACATATTGTTAAAATCCACGTTGCACAAACATTAAGAGGAAGATGGTAATCAGATATATATCTGCGTGCATTGTGCATAATGGCACAGCTGAGTGAAATAAGGAAAGATATTGAGCAATGTTGAATGTGTGGCACCACCACGATCTACCAGGGTTACTGCTGCTACTTCTGATTTTGGTTTGTGCTGGTGTCTCAGATAATGTCGATCTGCCTGCCTACAGTGTTGCTCTAGCCTCACTGGTTCGAGTTTGATTTCCTTTCTCCGGGTTTCTCTTCTTGTAGTTATTGGAGTTATTTTTTGTGAGTTGTAAGGGATGCGGCGGCAGCTCGTCGTTCCTCCGGGTTGACGGTAATAAGATAATAACTTCCAACCTAGTACACATAATGTAGAAGCCCGGGAAAGACGACAGTTTTTGAGCTTTCGCCAAAACCTTACGTGACTTTTAATGAGCTGAGTAATGAACCATACTTTTTGAAATTATTCATCGACTCCTAAATCATTTAGGACACCATACGTTAAAAAACATATGGCATTAAAAGTAATACACGATGCGCAATGAGGAGACGTTCATAACAGTGTTAGTATATATTATATATGATCATATGTATATTATTATATCATATGAATGATTGTCTTATTATATAATAAAATCGGATATAAAGTTGAAAGACGAATGTGTTTTTATTATGTTTCATTATATTTTTTTACTGTGTGGAACTCGCTTGAATTGCACCCTGTAAAATGAATGAATGAATGTAAATAATATTCTGGTTTATTGTAGTCTGAAGCAAGTTATATGATAAATATGTTGAAAAAGAATTGAAGTTATCCTCATGATTCGTAATGATAATAATAATAATAATGATTTCTTTTTATATATTTTTTTCCATTCCAGGGTCTGGTCTGGGCCTACCTCCAGATTACATGAGTGGTTTTTGTCCACGAACTCTGTCTGATTTACATCCCGCATCAACGCTTGGGTCTGCCGAACTCGCTCTTGCCTTTGAGAGTAAGTTCAATTTTTTTCCCGTCTTTCGTTCTTTTGGTTCTTGTTCATGGTCTCATACTGTTTTAAATCCCATTATGTGATAAAAAATGCAGAAACACACAAGTTATAGTAATAATAAGTGTTTTGAAAATATTCGTATTACCAGCACATAACATAATATGAAATAGAAAAAAGAAGTTTAGCATTTAGTTGTTAGTTGCAATATTCTATAAAGATGAGAGATGGGTGAAAGAGAGAATGAAAAAAGCTCTGGTATGAAGTCATAAGTCATTGTGGGTCGGCGTCATAATCTGGGAAAGGTGGGATAATCCGTTGTGTGCGAATGTGCTGACAGAGCAGAGAGAAAGATGCTACATACAATATACACCAGAACCCCATGAATCGACACTGGAAAATAGCTCTGTCTCTCTGTCTCTCTTTTGCATAAGCCTATAATATATTATACCATACATCCACGGCAGTAAACATAAAAATGATGTAAGGCGTAAGATGAAAGACAAATTGTGCCCATCTGCTGCTAAATTAAAGTTAAGTATGCGTATACTCGGCTTCAATGTAATATTCTGGAATATCTTGTACATAGAACTATGCATGAGTTATAATGTATAGAAACATTATATATAAAGCCTATGAACGAGAGAAGCTATAGAGGTTCACACAGTACACAGTGTGTTGTTTGTTATTCTATAGCGATTACCAACATGTGCTTTTATTATTATTGTGTTTACTTTTCCCTCAAAAGATCCGAATTCAGAGTCAATGTGTAATAACTAATGGGAAATGTATACAAAATGCAGCGTGTTCGATAGGAGAAGGACAAAAGGCAGGTCACTTAATAACTAGTTACATATCTAGTTCGGTTGAGGGCACGTTTAACCCTGATTATGGACATGGTCAAATGTGTAAAGGCGTGATAGAAAACCATTGTTCAATCTGTTAAGTATAAAGAAGCTGATCTATATTTAGTACCATATTTCTCTCCTTTCTATTTCAAGATCCCAGTTCCTGCAGTAAATGTGTGTACATAAATGCATCATATTAAAACATGTGTACTTCTATGAGTAACCGTCATTTTTAACTTGTCCAAATTGTTGCAATGTGTGTACACATCAGCACCCATTGCATGCACTTGGAAGTATTACCCATTGTTTGTTAGTTATTTTTAAGACTTACATAATAACATGTTGTAATGAATATTGATTGGAGTGATTTGTTTGTAATTTTCAGGTTCTGGAAGGTTTACAAGTCCGAGAGCGAGTGTTAATCGCCAGAGCCGTAAAAGAGCCGCATCTTGCTCACCATATTCGACTGATTCGTTCGACTTCAACTCAATGATTCGTTTTTCTCCCAATTCTCTGGTCTCTTTGGTCAATGGATCTCGTGGCTCAAGTGCAAGTGGATCGTACGGTCATCTATCTGCAGGTTCGAATCTAAATCAAAGTTAATGTTATGCATACGAGGATGTGAGCAATGGGAAATTATTATTATCACTATCATTGTCGACGAAATTTTTAATTCCTATCTGAGTATTAATTAAAATCAGTTTTTATTTCATTATTTCCTATTCCCGTCCCGCTTGTCATAGATCTTATTATTCCCGTTCTTGAAGCGCAAGTACACAAGTTTCAGAATATTTGTTGCAAAATTTCTTGTTGATGACAAAGACAAACAGTGTTGGGCAGTATTGGGTAGATGTATATTTTTTGCTTAAAGTTGCTTTAATTTGTACCATGGAAGTTATTTTAATTTCATGGCTTTTCTTCTCCTTCAACGATGCCTTTTTGCTTAGCATGTAATATATGTGGTGTGCCTGCATGTTTCATGTATGTATATTATACAATACATTACAGTTTTTTTTTGAAGTAAAAAGGAATTTCTGACCATCGATACACAAAATTACCGATGTGATGCATGATGCGAGGAATGTAATGTGTATATGTTGTTATTTGAGGAGGTAATACTTTGTTGCATGGACAAAGTAGGAGCCTTAAGGTACATTACTATCAAAAAATTGAGACGAGCTACATGATTTTGCAATTAATTATGGTTTGAGTCGGCTATGGCAGTAAGGAGGAGGAAGATTATTGAATGCAGGAGACTGATGAGTGGTAATTTTGAACGAATGCCGATAAAAGACTTCTGGCTCATCGATTCTTTGAACGATTTTCACGGTTGCATGATAGTTTAAGTTCTTTGCCGTTTGCCTCATATGTGTTTTTTCTTCAAGATTCAAGAACCTCCTCCGATTCAATGTTTTGATGTCGTACACTACAAAAGATAATCATGATGAGCAAAAAATATTGAAAAAACGAAGGAAAAATCTGAATAGACTTCAGAATATGAGTTAGCGTGGAAATTTTGTGCTGATGATAGGTAAAAATTAAAAGAAATCTCGGGTACAAATGTAGAAGAGCAAGCAAATTTGTGACATTCAATGGATTTCCTTCCTATTGAACACATCAACATATCCCTAATAAAGCTTTTCGAATGCTTCTCTTTATCGAAAATTGGCGATTGAGTTCATTCATCAAATCCATGCAGCAGGAAGAACCCCCATAGTACTAAAGTGGGCTTCAAATTATTTCAAAATAAATACACACATCAGTCGTACAACACCATCGTTTTAATCAGGTTTAGGCCAAATCAGGAATTTTCAGACTTCGTTTCAAAACAGAATTACCAAAATGGTATTCCAATAATCATATAAGGCTACTCTGATTTCGAGAAGAATTTAGAAACTCAACAGCAAAACAAACATTTATGAATCATAATACATAATAATATTATACACATATTATACAGACAAAAGTTGTAGTTACTAATATTATTCGAGGCAAAAGAGAAAAGGAAAATTTGTAAAATCGTATAAATTGATGTATGTATCAACAACAAATTAGAGTAGCAGAGTAGACCATGTAATGGTGGCGTGTATTATTTAAGGGAGAACAAAGTAACATATGCATGCATATAATTTTGTTTTGTTTTGTTTTGTTTTTTTGACTTTTTGACATCCTCCCATGAGGTTAATATTCTCAGAGGGCTTGCTGCTTGCTGTGCCTTTCTTTGCCTCTCAAAAAGGGGAAAGAGAAATTGTATACATAGTATAAGAATTTTGACTTGATGAATTAAAAAAAAGATTACTTTTCTTTGTGTAGTAATCTTCTCATCGCCATCATTCTCCTCCTCCTCCTCCTCCTGAATCCAATTCAATTTGTGTAGTCGGTGGAAAATTTTATATTCCATAATCATTATTCGCTTAGTCGCATCGCCGTTTTTTGTATGATTTTTCTCATTCATTACATGATTACGCAGTATTGTAAACATTCTAGTTAACGTAAAGAATATTTTATATATTTATTCATGTTACTAAGGTCTATAAGAGTCTAAGGTATATTATTGTGTATAATATTATTTATCTATTTATTTTAAACTACTTTTAATGGATATTTCTGTGCTTTGATGATGCATTGAAACCGCTGAATGGGTTCAGTTTGTACAATTAAAGCTTTTACAAAAGTAGAAAGTCTTATATATATATAGCATATGTTGTGTATATCTATGTTTCAAGTCCGATAATAATAGTTGTTTGAGAAGAGTGTGAGAAAACAAAAAGTTGTTGAAGAGCTCTTGGTGTAAGAATTTATAATCCGTGTTATAAGTTAATTATAATTGAAGATTTGTGACGTGTGTGCTGTAATATGTCCTGACGTGCTGACTGAAAATGCAGAAAAGGATGTACTTACTTACATTGTCGGATGCAGTTTGCAGATGGTGTGTAGTTATAATAATAACATGCATAGTATAATATGTATGTTATATACATATATATTATTATATAGTTTCTAAATTGCTTTTAAAAAAGGAATTTGCCATCAGCGTTTATTACTGTGCTCAGTTACTGTTCAACGATGGGGGCAGCATAATAATAATGTAGCCATAATAGTTATATGACTTAAATGAATGATGATTGCCTAATGTCAGTTGTATACACATTATAGATATCGTAAGCGAATACTGAATTCTACTTAAATCTTATGATATGATGCACTAAACAGTGTATTGTAGTATATTTTTATCTAACTCTAGATGTTCCAGAAGATGAACTCTCAAGTCATTTTCTGTTAGTTGTATTGACTGTTTCTTTATTTCTTTGTCTGAATAAAGTAAAAAAGGTTTGGACGTAGTAAATTATTACTGTTTCTAATCGTTTTGCTTTGTTTAAAATTTATGCACTTTTCGTATGTTTATACTATGTAATAGCATTCAACTTTATGCACTCTGTGCCTCTGGTAAAAGTTAGAAAGATGGAGTAAAGTATTTACTAAATAATAATATGTATTCAAATAGACAGCATTATTATTATGTAACCGTTTTAAATGAGATTCTCATTTAATTCAAGTTTACAATTTTGTTCTTTGTCCTTCTTAATGACACATTTATTTGGGTTTTAAGCTGTTATCATTTTCAGCTAGTCTGTTTTTTCTCTTTTTATTAGAGAAATGTGAGGCAGCAGGAGATCTTTGAGAAACATGAAGAAGAAAAATGAGATTAAATTTATATGTAGAGATGGTTGTATCAGCGTTTCTAACTGCTTGCATATTATATAATATTGTTATTCTAATGTAGCAGAGAGAGAGAGAGAGTTCACGGTGATTGTGGTATTAAGATCGACTGGAAAGGTGTGAAAGAATTAATTGAGGTACCTGAGTCACTGCGACTCAAACAGTAGCCGCCGCCGACACGCCGTCTTTTTCTTCTTCTTCTATGCTTAGTTGTCATTTGGTCTCGCTTGGTTGAATTAAAAAAATACATGCGCAGGTTTTGTAAAGATGTGACTTTATACATAATAGTTTTTTTTGCGTCTGTTCCTTCGTTTTTTGTTTGATTGTCTTTAGCTTCTAACTCTTTCTTTTTTCCAGCTCAAGAATGTTTTAGTTACTAGTTACCACTAATACATTATTATATTTTTTGTGTTTTGTAATGTTTTATAAAATATTTCGAGTTTTATGACAATAAAACGATTTTTATGCTTATCTTTGGTTCTTAAAAAGTCTGTAAGTGGGAGTCCCTTTGTTTTCTTTATGTTTTTCAAATTAAATACTTACTTGAATCTTATTTTTGCAGTCGATTTTTCCATTTCAGCGTAACTCATTCTTACAAGACTATTTTTCTCTGTATCAAAAACCAAGTTGCCTGTATACTGTTCCTTGAAAATATATTTCAACTTCGTTTCAAACCTTCCTATTGTAGAAATGGTTTAAATAGTGGAGAAAGAAGAAATTCGAGTGTTGAATTAATAGTAGTTATGAATATTGAAGTTGCTAACAAACTATTTTGAATTCTTTTTCTCATGAAGGATATTTTATGGATCCTCATTCAGGTGCCATCAGTCCGGCTTTTGGAATGTCGGCAGGGATGTCTCCAAGTTTCGGAGGTCCAATGCCGCCCCTTCAACAGCTCCACGCCCAATTACAAGCCAGAATTGGTCCTTTGGCTGGATCTCTGCCCTCGTCACCTTTTCTTCATCATTCTGGTCTTTTGCATGGCCCTCCATTCTCCGCTCATCAAAGCCTGTACATGCCTACCCTTCAACATTCCCTCAACTTGGGGCAGGCAAAGGTAAAATCATAATTATGTAATTTGAAATTTCAATTAAATTTAGTTATGTTGACAGTTGTAGTAACACGCATAAACGATTTTACATTTAGGGAGAAATGACTCCGAAAGCCTCACCCGGTGTTGGAGCAGTGAGTAGTACAATGGATGTCGAGGAGTGCGGAAGTGTTCGAAAGCCAAGAGTGAAACGGGAACCGGCGACCACAACCTCTGGGTTGAATCACCACAATCATCATGATGAGCGAGGAGACAGTGGTGATCTCAAGGATGATGAACCTGGAGATTTTATTGAAACGAATTGCAATTGGACTGACTGTGGAGTCGAATTTCCCACTCAAGATGAGCTTGTGAAAGTAAATTAACTCTTCTTTAAAATACATCAGTTCATCATTCATTCAAGTTCAACTTTTGAAATTAAATCACCCATTTGGTATATCGTACATATATATACATATATACGTATATATATGCAACTTTATACAAACTATGCAGTTTATTTACTTTCTAGATGTAATAACAGTTTGTTTGGAAATTTGAAAAATTTGAACTTGGCATTTGAATCAGTTCAAAGAGATGAGAGAAAATAATGTTTTTTAAATTACACTTGGTTATTTATCAAGCAAGTCTTTAATCTATTTACGTAACCTTGATTTATAGCATATCAACTCTGATCACATTCATGCAAATAAAAAGTCATTCGTGTGTCGATGGAAAGACTGCTCAAGAGAGGAAAAACCGTTCAAAGCTCAATACATGCTCGTGGTTCATATGCGTCGGCACACTGGGGAGAAACCACATAAATGCACGGTAAGTTGGATCAACAACTCTACTACTAGTTTAATAAATATATACTATTAAATGTTGTTTGTTTATTGTTTCTTTGTAAAAGTAGTCCGTTCTAGTATTATTTTACATTATTTACTTGTATGTATGTATGTGTATAAGTAGCAGTATATTTAGTTTAGTTGTAGTTGTTGTTAGTGTTTGAGACAAATTATTATGTGAGTTTGAAGAAAATGACATCTGGAGTCCATGCATTTTTTTGCTTAAAATGATACGGATTGAAAACAAACATGTAGTAGGTAGAAGAAAGTTTTTCTTTGAGAGATAAAATGCTGACATTCATTTGTAGAAATAGCTTCGAAACGTGTATGCTGTATATATATATATATACTGGGGATAGACATGGTATTTGGTATTCGTTAGAGTGACAACTACAATGTAGTTAGTTTTGTCGCTGACAATGATAAAGTTGCGACAGGGTTGAAGTGCATTTAACTTAGTAGACGTTTTTCTTCTTTCATTCTTGCTTGGGATCATGTGCATATTATGGTAAAAGTTTTTTTGAACAGATTGTGCCTTACCACAAGTTTTTGTATTATATTGCCTTCTTTCTCTTCAAATTCTTGAGAAAGTTGAAAAGAGAGAAATTATTGAGTTGGAGTAAACGAAAATCCACTTTAGGATCCATCCAGTAAATGAAGCGATAATATTTCTTATCCCTGAGTAATGAAAGGAAATATTTTATACAGTCAACACGGACAGGAGGAAGAGAGAAAGAGAGGTGGTTAGTGTGCCGTCGTGCGCTGTGTTTATATATCTAAAAACAGATAAGAGGGAGAGGAAAAGAGCTCACGACTCATTTGCAATGGGAAAAGTGCAGAAAGTTATCTTCATGAAAGCCTACAAGTGGAACATATTTATGAGATGAGGGGAGAAAGAACTGAGACCCTGTTTTGTTCTATTTCCTCAATAACTCAAATGGCGGATTCCACCTGTCGAGCTTATTTTAAATTCTTGTATATACCAGAGGTTTCTTTTTGATGCAATAATAATATAATATTACACCAACTACTTAATAATTTAAAAGACAAAATATTGTATCTTCAAAGTCAGGGATTGTAGAATCGTATCCATATCGAGGCAGAGAGAGATCTTCAAACTACAGATTACCGCGTGCTTGTAAAAACCGCCCATTTTTCGAAAATCTTTGGTGAGCCAATTTTGTTGGGCCCTAAAATTATGTTCAAACGCTGCTGCAGGGACTTGGCAGGAGAGTATAGTGGAGGCCCTGCTGGACATAAAGGGATAAATTTGGGATAAAGCTATACCCCAAATTCCTCCAGTGTGATTTACACTCCGGTATGCTCCTTATTATTTTTACCTGGAGGCCGTTGGTCGGCCACTGGTAAAAGTGACGAACGTGACCGTCGCCTCCAAAGTGCTTCAATAAAGTGTAGAGATTGATTGAGGCATATTTTTTTTGGTTTTGTTGCCGAAGTCTTCGGCGAGCCGGGTTCTACGAAATGGACCATTCTTGCATAAACGCAAATTGCTGTGCATATTTTTATCTTATTTTTTTTGCGTAATTCAGTGTGGGTAGCATTATTATACTAAATTATAATAAAATAATTGTTGTCATTTATCTTTATTATTGGTTGTAAAACAAGAAGCTGTGTGGAAAACATGTAAAGTGTGTTTGAGAGAGAAGCATGGAGCAGTTAGAATATTTTCTCCAACAATGAATACGGTTGATGAAGCTTTTGGTGTAAAAGTATGCGGTAGGGAAGTATAGGACGAAGGAAATGATGCTATTACGGACGATAGTAATGATAATAATAATTATTATTATTATCATCATTACTCATTACTATTTAGATGGTTCTAAGGGAAGGAAGCAAAACGGAAAGAAAAAAAAGGGTAGTAGTTGACGATTATAGTAATATTAAAATCACAGTGAGGCGTAAAGGACGACATTGACCATTACAAAAATAATCATCATGATGATACACGAAGAAAGGCTGGACGGGATAATCCTCTTGGCTCGAAGCTAAATCATTTGCTACACAGAAAGAAAGAAAGAAAAGAAGAGAAGAGAAGGTACGAAAATGAAGGAATCTTCAGAGAAACGGCAGTAGAAAATAATAATAAACGTACATAGTAACTATGATTAGCTACGTAAATTTTAATTTAATGGGCTTTGACAAAAGAAGAAATTACGGGGAAAACTACAAGAGCCAACAATAAGCAATATATTTATAGCACATAGGTATTACTGTTTCTATTCCAAGTTAGAGGGATGGCTATTGTACATATAAACAAATGCGTATTATAACTTATAACACATTATGCACTTACATTAAAGGACTGGAAAAGACAGAGAACACATACATATCTCACATCCGACTTCTTCATTCCTTTAAAATTCCGTGTATGTATCGCTGGTTTGTGGCGTGTTCCAATGCTGGGGGCTCCTGATTCGTCGTCATCATCATCATTTTATCACCAGTAAGAAAGAAATCAAGAGGGAAAATAAACTGAGCAGTATTGTTAGACACAGGCAAGTCTAATGTATGCATATATGTATAGGAGAAGGCGAACGGCTACAATAAATGTACATACAACTACAACAACAGCAAAGAAAAAGACGCTCTCAGATAATCACATGCTCAGTTTTACCTTATTATCCAATGGCTTTTCCACTATTTTTCTCCGTCTTTCTCTTCATTTGTCCTATAATATGTATAATATTATGCTCCTTGTAACGAATACATCATCCTATAGATCTCCGTTTTGATGTGAAGCAGGCAGAAATGAAATGAACTGAAGCAAGACGACTGTTTATGTATATTGTAAAAGTTTCGTGTAAAAGTAGGCACTGCTCAACAAAATGGTTTTAGTTTTTTGCTGGAATATTAAAGAGATTAGAATTTGTGATGGGCAAAAGAAAGGGGGAAAACATCTTGTAATTTCTTCTCTCTATCTCTGTTTTATTTAACTGTGTATTATGATGTATAATATCATAATATGTATAATATGTTGTGAGTTTTTGTGTTTTGGATTAGAATGAAATGAAATGGCTACCAAAATCTATGTATATGTTATGTATCCATACTCCATACACGTATTATATAATACTACTATATGTTTCGTATAATTTATAATATCTCTGTACTACTGTACTGACTGCGATGTTATCTGAGGAAGCAGGAGCAGCTTTTTAGTTGTATTAATAATGAGGTAGACGCTTCTCGGGAATATAACTCACACAGGAGGAGGGAATCTGCAAGTTCTCCCATCTTCCTTTTCTACGTTTCCTTCATTATATTATTATATAATTTTATTTTTCATATTATATTAATTTTAATTTTTCCTTTGTAGTCTCTTATTAGTTTTTCTTTGCATAATGGATTATGATGTATTGCTAGTGATATGTCATTAAAATAATATTTGACAATTATTATTGTAATCTTGAAAAACAATTCTTTGAAAATTCCGTATTTTTACAGTTTGAAGGATGTTACAAAGCTTACTCACGACTGGAAAATCTCAAGACACATCTCAGATCGCACACGGGTGAAAAACCTTATATGTGTGAATTCCCTGGTTGTACAAAGGCCTTCTCTAATGCCTCAGATCGAGCAAAGCATCAGAATCGAACTCATTCCAATGAGGTAAACTATTTATTTATTTATTAATTATTTTTTATGTTTATATTTTTTTGTACAAAAGGACTGTGAGAATAAGGTATATGTAGCGTGAACATACATAATGTGATGGAAGTCTTTGAGAGTTACAACAGAATAACAATAACTTAGGTATGTATGTAGTAGGGATTTAACTTTTAAGAAATTTAAATTAATACCCTTATAGTTCTACCTATATGTAGATGTATTTATCTATTTACTTAATTGTAAAAACACAAGGATGGTAGAAGTAATGCGTCGAGAGTTAAATAGCATATTATACATATTATGTAAATAAAGAAGACTAGCAGTTAGATTTTTGTACTGTCGGCATTTTTGACGACTGTATTTTGTGTAGTATTATTACTGCTCACCATTACCTTACCACGCAAAGTTTATTTCTCTGCGCCACTTTGTTGAATCTCAAAGAAAAATTCAGTATCAAATGATATTACGGATTGCTTTGAACACACGTATAATATTTGATAGGACTGCGTTGTGTCATCTAATAATATTTAATATTTTAATGTAACCAAGCGGAACGATTTATGTCTTTGTTTGTTTGTACTAACGGCAAGAGCAAAAGCATAAATGCAGGAAGGCAGGAAAAGTAGCAGCAATCTACTTTGAAGGGTAATAATAATATCGATCATGTTTTCCAGGAGAGAGCACTTAAACCGTGACTAGTAATAATTATTAGGATTTTAGGCTGTCTCTCTCTCTCTCCTTTTTTCGCTCACAGCGGCACAAATGAGACGAGAGAGAAAAAAGATGTGTAAACTTGAATGCTTTATGAGGGAAGGAGAAGGATTTTCTGACGTTGTGAGCATACTAGCTAGAATAGTTCAAGAGTATAACTTTTTTTCTTTCTATACAATTTTATATTTGCAACCGTCATTACTTCCACGAAGTTGAAAGAAAATTTAATGAATTCTATTGACATTCCTGATTAGGGCTGCTAGGAAAAAAATAATGCACGTTGCTATTCGTGTCATGTAATTTCATACGTTATGGGAGTTTTTTTAAATTCTTCCTTCTTTTTTTGCATACTTTATTTGCCTTGCTCATGGACAAATATTTATTGAAAACGTGTCAAAGTAACGTAAAAAATCTCAGATCAAATAAAGATCATGTAAATATGTGTAATATAATAATATTATACTACGCATACAATAATCGACTTTAACTTGTCAAATTCGGTGTGGCTTCATAGAATAAAAATTAAATAATGATAATAACTTCATTGAAATGGAGTGTAATTGTTTGTTTCTGCTTTCTTTTTGTGTATGGCAAATTGTAGAAACCGTATGTATGTAAAGCCCCCGACTGTACAAAAAGATACACAGACCCTAGCTCTCTACGAAAACATGTAAAGACGGTTCATGGACCTGAATTTTATGCCAACAAAAAACACAAAGGAAATGATCATCCGAATAATCACGAAGATCGACTGAGTCGTGACAATCATCGAAGACCTCATCCCGGAAGTGAAGGATCCCCAAGAAGTGAAGATATGGGGACTAAAACAGCATCAGTCTCAAGTCCTAGCATGAAATCTGAGGTCAGTTAATTTTACTATTCATACAAGTAACAAACACGAGATTAATAATAAATAGATAGATAGCGATAAATAATAATAATAATAATCATTGGTTTTGAAAAATTAGTTTCAATACTCACATATATGCAGATTGCATATAACAGTACATAATAATAATTCTTATTTTGTTTGTTGAAAAATTAGGATCCGAATTCTCCTCTGCAGCATAGTAGTCCCGGTGGTGAATCGACAGGAACAGAGATGAATTGTGGAGGTCCATCTGACAATCCGATCAGTGATAATAATGTTAGTACAACGAATGAGCTGTCGGATGGCTACGAGGGAGTTTCGCCGATGATGGCTCATGCATGTTGGGATCTCAAAGAAGAAGCTGAAGAGGAAGTAGAGAGTGTTGTAGCTGATTTACCTGAAATTTTCGGCCTTCCCGTCGCTATTCCTGTTGGTGGGGGAGGTGACAATGATGGTCGTGGTGGGAGTGGTGCTGAACTTCCGGATATGCCCGGTCGTCGTTTCCGTGGTCGACTCAGTGCTAAAGGCGTTATGCCAATCAATCCTACTATACCTGGTAATTTAAATGTTGTAGGTTTTAGATATGCATACATACTTACAAGATATTATACCTATTATACCTACTCTTTCTTTCTGTTTAAACCTATATTGGTGTTTATGGTGATAGTTACATTTTTTTATAATTTATTCATTTCCTTTGGAATGTTACGCTTTTTAAACTAGAAATTTTCGAAGCCTGTAGTAGTGCATTTTTTGCAATTTACTGCATTCCTTTCATATTACTCACTCGTAACAATTTATTTATGTATTGAAAAAAATAGCTACAAGAAAAGGTTCAGGACTGGATCACATAAATAAGCGCATTACCGATCTCAGGATGGGAGGCACCTCACCTGGTTGTCCTTCAACTCAAGGAAAAGGAAATAGTTCAGATCTCTCTCCAAAAATACCCTCAAATCCATCATCTGTAAGTGTTTTGATTTTGACTTTATATTCATTTTTTTAAATAAAACAAGTACAACGTGTAAAATGTGAAACATTTGTTAATTCATGTCAATGATTTATTTTGCAGACCATTCTTCGTCCTCCACAAGCAGTCTCAGCTAATAGACGTGATAGTGGAAATTCTACCATCAGTTCATATTACAGTAGCGTCAGTCCAGATGGTCAAGCTTCAAGTCGAAGAAGTAGTGCCCTTTCTGCCCTATCCCAAGGAATTCCAGCGCTGCCACAAACTGTTGGCGGCCATACTGCTCGCCATGTTGTCAACGCTTCACCCTTTGATCCCATTTCTCCTGGAAGTTCTCGTCGTTCCAGTGGAGTTGACCAAGCCAACAATAATTCACTAGCTAACTCCAGTCATACTTTAACTTCCTCGGTGACCGCTCATTTTCAGCGACTTCATCAACGAGCGATGAGTCAACAACAAATGGGGGATGCTCATCGACTACTTGCAAACTCCTCCGATGATGACATGATATCCAGGTTTCTAATCTTTTCATCTAATTCTTTTGTATAATATTGTAGATTGTGTATGCATTATGTATATTATCATGAAAAAAATTAGTAAGGATTATTGATTATTATAAGATATTATGTTAAACGTTGCGTTTTATATGCTGTGTGTACGTACATTGTGCATCATATTATTATTGTGTATATGTATTTATATAATCAAATTTAAAGTAGGTAATGAAATAATATAGCATTTTCTTTATGTCTCACAGTTCCAATATCGTGATACAAACTCAATCTGAGGCCTTACGTCAAGATGCTCAATCTCTCCCTCCTCCACCAATTCAGCGTTTAGATGCTGGAATGGGCTTACTTGAAAGTCGTCGTGTTTCCGATCCCTGCAGTACCCGCTCAATGAGTATGACGCACCATAACTTCAATAATATGAATATGAATAACAACCCAAATTTGTGCCTTAGTCAAAATTACTCACTCAACTCACAACGACATCCTACTAACTACAACAATAATCTTAACAATAATAATAGTCAAGCTCAGTACTGTCAGAATCTTCAAGGTGTTAGTGGTAGCATGCATGGAATGTCTTCTTCACCTTCAAATAGTCACAATAACCCTCCTCCTCATCCTGACCAACAGGTAGAACCAATTTTTGAAGATCTTTTAATTCCAGATGATATGGCGGCTTATATTAGTCAGACAACGACTACTGCACCACCTCAAGATCAACAACAACAACAACAAAGTGTACCTCATCCCCCTCAACATATAAATGGACCGGGGCAACAACAAATGAATCAACATCATGCAAATTACTGTTATCCACCACCACCGTCTTCGTCCTCAGCATCTAACCTACTTCATCATCACCATCATCATCAACAACCACCCCCGCCGTATCCCTATTCAAACAGTAATAATTGTAATGGTAGTAATAATTACTATCCTAATCCTAATTTGAATGGTGGAATGCCGTCTTCGTCGCCAGTATCTCAAAATGGATATTCATATTACCGTCCACAAGTGTACAGTAATAATACGAATAGTAATCACATTCATGGTATTACTCCAAATAATGCTAATGCCAATAATCCACAAGCCACACAACAGCAGCAGCAACATGTTCAGTACATGAATCCACAGATGTATGGCATTAACAATAATAGTAATTTACCTCACCAACAAAACCCACCACCACCTCAATACACAAGCAATAATGATAGTAATAGTTCGCCTCCTCCCTCATCAAGTGCATCAGTTTATTCTAATTGTAATGGACATTATGCACCTGCTGCAAATGCTGTGCGAAATAATCAAATGTTTAGTGGCAATAATCAACAATCATCGCAACCAATGATAAATGTACCACCACCTCAGCAACAATGGCCACCAAATGTACACCAACAGTCAAGTCATCATCATCATAATATTCAACCACAATTACCAGGAGGACAACAACAAAGACAAATGTATACTTCTCCACAACAACAGCACCATCTTCACCAACAACAATTACAACAGCAACAAATGATTCTTCGTCAACAACATCAAAATGCTCTTTGGAATAAGTCTCGGCAAGTACAACACCAACAACAATCGCAGCAACAACAATGGAACCAAAATCTAGCACATTTTAACTGTAGTGCCCACAATAATAACAGTAATACTAATAATATACCTGGAGCTGGAAATAGCAATAATAATTTACCTTATTCTGGGGAACAACAAACCTCAATCAATCAGTCACCGCACAGTCCCAGTGTTATTCAACAGTCTGCGCAACAGCAGCAGCAAATGACAAATGGAGGAAGGTGTTGTACAAATTGTTCTCGGGGAGTAAACGGTGGAATTCAATGTAAAAATGTTACAAGTCAAAATGCTTCAACAAAACAGCAAAGCTCAGGACAATCTACCGTAGCTTGTGGACCTAGAAGTGGGCCAACGACTCCTACACAAGCAGCTTCAGCTCAGTGTGGAACTCGCTCTGTCCGTGATCAAGTACGTATTCAAAACTTTATATGCAGGAAATTGTAGAGTAGAAAAAAATGAAAGAAAGGATCAAATGAAGGTAGAGGATAGATTTCCATCAATGGCTTTAGAATTCCAGTTCTACATTTTCGGCCATTGCAATATAATATTATGTTGTTATTATAATAATAATATATTAGTCTTTTATAGTCTTTGTTGTTAAAAAAAACATCTAGCGTTACTTAGTTCAAAAGTTATTTTAAGATGTTTTTTTAGTCATTTACAATTTCTAATGGCGCATAATAATAATATTTTATATTGTAAGTACAAGTATACATATTTAGTATTTTTTAATTATGTTTTAAAGCTATTACATGAACTAATGAATGCTTTCTTTTCTTTTCTCTAGAGAACTCTGGAGTATATAATTCGCCATTTTCAGCAACAAGACAACAATTTGCACCTTGCTCAGCCAGTCTCATCGACCACAATGTAACTAAATTCGTCTGAAAGTGCCTGGTTTATAGAAAGAACTATTACATACTACAACAGCCACAATTACAATATCATGATAATATAAATAAAAAATAAATATACTTAACTACATAGTGGAATATAAAATAGTATAGAGAAAAAACTGTGTTTGTTTAAAAGTAAAATTACACGAAATGTATTTTGTTGGTGATGATATTTTTACGTTACACGTACGTACACATAATTATTGTACACATCTACAACACACGCTAACTTGACCAAATGTCGTTTGTTTATGAAAATGTTTATATACTTAGACTTTAGCGTTTACCTAGAGTACCGATCTTGAACATTCTGGAATAATTTATAAAACGAAGAAGACGAAGAAGAAAAATACTATAAACTATAAGCATATTCTTATTACTATATTATGATTATTATTAATGTTATGATTTATGATATTTGCCAGCGTTCGCTGATATATAATGACTTTATTATTATATATTATATTGTATTGTACAATGTTTAATGTTATTATATTGACAAATATATATTATTATGATGATATAGTATAATTGATAATAATATGTACACGCATTTACATTTCAGTAAAATAAAATAAAACTGAATTGAATGACCGATAAATCTATAATTACTTATGTTTATTATGTAGAGAGAGACATCAGTCAAGCATCATCGTATAATAGCTTTTATCAGTTATAAAGCTCAAGAAATACATAAGTATTATAATAAGTATGTAGTAGGAAGTCGCAAAATAATAGCATAATATTTTGTCACAAGAGGCAGGAAAGCAGCTCTATTTTGATACAGTAATTGAATGAAATATTCGCAGTATCTTTAGTCATTCAATTTACGTAAATACATAGATCAATTTCACAACGTGTCATCAGTCCTTCAAGCACAAGGTGAATCATTTCATTTTCCCTTCCTTTTCATCAATCCGTTTGAAAAGTTTGCAGCTTTCTGACACTATATTTTAAATCTCAGGCTTGTGCTGTCATCGATCATCGATCTCAAAAAATACTCATGTGGATTTTGCATCTGTTTCATTTTGCTTGAAAATATGGTTATGAAGAATAAATGGAACAAAAGGTAGGATTTTAATCTCGAGATCTGCTTCATTGGCGATCAAAATGAGCCATGTTGGATTGATTTATCGGGGAATTTTAAAGCAACTTGTTCAATTATTTAACTATTTTCATTATGTATTACTCATTGTCTTCTGGATTCCCACTGAATTTGTCTGGAATTTTCAGCCCACCCGGTTGTAAAATATAAGCCGGTTTTGCGGGTTCTTTAGCATTTTTGCCATAAAATTCTTTGATGAACGAACTATCTTTCACTGCTCGCTTGGGCTTCACTTGTTGACTGGAAATGCTGTTTTGGTTGTTGGAGCCTAAAATGTTGTTTTAACGTGACATACAAAACAAAACACGTGATAGCCTTTAAAAAATTTATTACTTTTGGTTGCTGTAAATATTTAAAAAAAATGCTTTTAATGCAATTTATGCTTACTGTTGTTTTGAGCAGGTACACTTGGTTGCTGTTGTGAGCTATCATTTTGCTCGGTAGCAGCCGAGCCATCCGTATTCCCTTCTAATGTATTTATTTCTTCGGCTGTCGGTGGCGGCCAGCTGGATTTTCTGAAAACTGTAGCAAATGAAATTGTTCTTCAACTACTATAAGTATCTACTTCACAAAAATTAAAAAAACAAATCTTGATTTTCCCAACCTCGTCTACAGGCTACGGACAGAGAGACAGACAATGAAAAATGAAAATCATCTTGGAATAAATAATAAATTAAAAAGGAAACTTTCTCGGAAACTTTCGAAATATCAGAACTGTATCAAAGTGATCTGCATTGTAGTTACAATATATCTAGAGAACGGTTGATTTCTGTTTGGCTTCAAACAAAAATATATTTGAATAATTCTTAGAATTGGTAATTAGTTGCTTTCGGATGATAACGAATAAAAGCTACTTTGAATTTCTATCCAACTGATAAAGATTTCAACGTAATACACTGAAGTTAATGAAAGGCAGGGCTAATTAAGCGTAACACTCTCCTACAAGCCTTCGAACACACAATAAAGTGCGATAAATTTTATATGTATTTGTTTCTAAAACCACCAACACCATGTTTTAGAATTGAATGACATGTTGTACAATTGAACTGTTTGCAAATTGTAAGGAATAGTGTGAACGGAGACAAGTAGTCAGCACTGAACAATACTTTAGAAGTATTGGCCTGAAAAGTCCAAGTCTGTCTAAGAATCGAGTCGTTTGAGATGATGTATTTACAGAGTTTAAAATAAAAGTTACCCATAGAACAGCCAGGAAAATTTACTGGAAGAGGTTTTTCAGCTACTTTTGGTGGCCAATTCGGACTGAAGCGGACCGGGCGTCCAGTTTCGTCTTCAGCCATTCTGGATTCAACCATTTTTCAATTTATTCTTTATACTTTATATACACAAATATTAATATTAATATTCAATTATCAACATTAATTGAAATCGAAATTGTAAAAACTACCGGAAATAATTTTAAATTCGATTGGTATAACTGATTGATTTTTAGATAGTTAATAATATTATAATCTCTTGATTGCAGTATTTTTTTAATATCTTAAAAAACAAAGATAACGGTAACAGGGAACATAAAGAGGTGAGTGTTGCGTAATTAAGTATTTGTATTGCAGTTTAATAATTGGTTGGTAAGTAAATAAATATGTATTTTAAAAAGAGTAATAACAATAAGGGTATTACATATTATTATTGTGAACTGTGAAATTAGAGGAATGTTGCAAAGCTAATAAGTTTCTCCTGTGCAGTGAAAGTGCCAAATTCCAGAAGAAAGTATAGTAACTTGATATGCACCAACAAGAATACAATTTCTTCTTCACAAACTGTTCGAATTTGCTTGCTATGTTTTATGCTTAATTTTTTTATGTATGTATTACAGAAACAAATTTTGTGTGACTAGACTGTTCAGAGACCAATTTGAAACTGATTCTTGGACTCTGAACCTTTTTCGCTCTTGAGGGATTTCCTCTACTCTCGTCTTCAACTTCTGCTTGGGAAACGGAGTAACATTTACATATATGCATGTTGATACATGTACAATGTACACACATGTTAAAATACACGAGTACTACATACTTCGTCCATCATCCATCCTCATGGAGGTTCTCTTGTGTGTGTAGGATGAAAAGTCTTCGTCTTGTTTAAACAGAATATCATCGGCGTCATCATCAGGATCGTCGTTGTCTCGTGTATCTTACAATATATAACATTACAGTACACGCAGAAGTACCAATAGCAAGGAGAAGCTTAGCAGTCTCCTGCTAGCTGAATGTAAAAGTTTTGCAGTGACGTTGAAGGAATTATCTGCGGAGAGAGATGTCGAATGCTCTCCTTGCTTACATATAACATATATGTACATATTTACTTTTTTTTTCTTCCTAAAGACTCATCCTCTTTACTCTTATCTCACCGGTCTCGGTTTCAAAAATCTATATAAATTTACCTTATCAGACTGCATACATATAGCAGCAGCTCCGAGTAATCCATGTTTACTGTGTGTTCTTAGTATGTATACCTAATGTCATGTGTATATGCATGTTGAATTATAACTAGTTACATACTTGTTATATCTATCGTAGAATAGGGAATGCTTTGCAAAAACGCTGTGTAGAAATTAACAACATGTAGGTTAAATTGTTACAAATGTGCCAAATACCAGATTCTGCAGGTTTGTTTGTTCTCTCGTTCTGTATTTTCTTTGCAATCTTTTATGGAGGCCTCTAACTAACTATCTACGTGATTTTACCAAGAAAACGATTTCAATCTTACAGGAAAACTTTTCCAGTTTCTTTTGTTTTTGGTTTACTAATTTTTTGTGGCTTCCCAGATTCTATATGTATCTGATGAATAAATATTCTGTACATCACGCAGGTGTACAATTTTTGCATCTAAGTAAAAGACCTAAGACCTAATCTAAGACCTAAATAAAAATGTTACCACAGGTGAGGACTCTATTTTTATTTAATAATTTAAGCGATAAGAAATAAATTTGTTATTTTTCTACTGCACACTGCTCATCAGTAGATCTACATGATGAGCTAGTTTAGACTTTGATTAAAGTTGTATAAAACGTATAAATACAACGGAGAACTCTCAGAAGATTTCCGTTTGCATAATTCAAAATGTAACTATACAACTGAGCATACGTATATGTATTATGCATTGTACGATGGTAATTTGTACGTATAAGTATGATTCATATACATACAAACATACCTACTACAAAAACGAATTCAATGACATTTTTTTCCACGAGGACACTGCGGCAAGGGCATCGGGCAGTGAACATGAAAGTATATAATGTGTATAAAATTAAGATGAATCATGAAAGGAACAAAGGAAAGCATAATCCGTTAACCTGATGGTCGTCAAGTCTTGGTCTTGGCCTGGGTCCGGATCTCATCTAAACTCGTGTCTCGTGTTCCTCATCATCTAAAAGCAAAGGAATGATATGTATCTTGTAATGAGATGAACCTGGAGAAATGGGAAAACGCAAAGAATTCAACAAGTACCTACTCAAGTTAGTACATACAAGCATATCGAGGATGAAAATTCGTAATGGTCACAGCTCATATTCTACTGAAAATGAAGTATGCACAGTGTACAAGTTTGTAACTTGTCATAAGGTTGCTGCTTGTCATCCATTCAAAATGAAGTTTTTAAACCCTCATAAAAAAGTAAAGTCTGTATAATAAATAATGAATTTAATATTAAAACGGCATTTAAACGACTTTATGGAAACGAAGCTATGAGTTATGTGTTATGTGGTCGTAATACACTTTCAAGAAACCAAAATTTAGCCATTTTGCATAGTTATATATGATTTCATACCTATCCGAATGCAAAATGACATCTTCGATACGAAGATGTGAATCTGTGTATATTGTATGCAGTGCATTTTACGTACTGTGTACTGTGTACTGTGTATGTGTGTGCGTGATATGTTGTATGTAGATATGTATTTTGTCATGATATTGGCATGCTGCTACCTTGACTCAGATAATGCCAGAGCTTACAGAGTACATAACTAATTTTAGTTATCCTGGCACTCGCTCCTACCAAAACTAACAAGTATACTACAACTTTGGGATAAGAAAAGATCACCTCTCTTTCCTTTCAGACTGTTTGCAATATTGACGTACATATCGCCGCATGAAGGGAGAGAGAGAGGAAGAGAGGAAGAGCAAAAACATTAGATGCAAAGACTAAGAGTAATAAGCAGAAAACCAAACAGCGGTTACGATCCTTCAAGTAGTGTATACATTTTGTCAGCCTTTCTCCTCCCTAAACACTTTAATTTTGAATTTCACGTCGAAAATAGATCTCTGTCTCCCTATCTCCACTGCTCGCCTTCTTAACTTGTGTCTTTCCGTACGTTGTTATATTAGATTTGCATAATGTGAATTGCAAAGTATGAATATGTTTTCCTATATCTGTAAACTATCCGTTCACTTACAATTAGTTTAATACACTTGTATATGCAGTTCTAATAGGTATTCATCTATGTATAAATACTCCAAGAGCTGCAAAACTTGAAAACAGAGGATGGCAAAGAAATTAAATTTTGGAGTCGCTGGAGAAAATTAACATCGCTGAGGTTTTATGCTGTAACCATTAATTTGATAAACATTAAAAAACATTTTTGTCTCTCCCTTCGATTTTATGCACCTCAATTGCTTATTGTATTGAGTGTGAGGAAGAATTTTCAAAAAAGGGGGAATCGTTTGGCGTAATCGTTCTTTTTGGTATATACACATGTGTAATTTACGTGTGTTCAATATGGAGTATGGAACTGAATACATACATATATACAACCCATGTCTAGAGCTATACTTAAATTTTAAATGTCTGTATATATGCTATAGATAGTTGTAAGGGAAAATGTTGCTGTTGATGAGCGGAGAGTATGCAATTCCTTCCAACTGTCCTTGACGACTGTAGTTAAAAACAATGGAAATAAATAAACCGGCACAAAAATGTAAATACCACAAGAAGAAGAATGTGTGAAGGAAGTTGTAAATAAGCAGTCGGAGTTGTAAATCCCAAGTTCATCAGCTTGCTCAGGTTGACTCTAATGGCTGATGGACGAATGATAAATGCTTCACTTGAATAGAACGACAGCATTCAGAACAAAGTATGATGTATGATCTCTTCCTGTTGATGGGAAAATTCTTCTTTCACCTTTCAACTTTAGCTACTTTTCAAAGGCATTTTCCTTGTATCGAGTCTTTTCTCTTAAAATCGTGTTCAAATTTTACTCTGCGTACTAAGTTCTGACGTAAATCGGTGAATGTGAATGCACTTGACTCTCCAAGACAGAGAACATCTACTATTTTTGCCATTATCATTATGCCGCGTCTCATATTCCCTCATGCATCTCAAAAGAAACTGTCAATCTCATAATAAGTGTCTCAAAATATGTTCCCGTGTCTTTTAGTTCAAATTCATGTTTGCATTGATGAAAATTAAAATCAAACAGAGTGTGGTAGTACATATTATAGTGTGCGACTTTCTTACAGCATGGAAATGGCTGAATTCGCTGACATCTCTGAATTTTTTCCGAGCATGAACGACGATGAAATGATAAAGGACACGAGCAGGATAAGTATGATAAAGGAGTTTATTTTAAATTTCTAATTTTTCATGCGGATGAAATGAAAAAAAACGATGAACATTTAGCTTGATTAGATGGTGGATGGATTTTTTGTGGACCATAAAATATGAAATGGTGCATGTTGTATTGCTTGTCGTAATTCGTAGACAGAGATAGAACGTCATGCAGATCGGAAGAGCGT